>JANBXA010000411.1:2500-135000 GCA_030556225.1 Cricetiscus sungorus | reverse complement strand
ACATAATAAAGTGCCCTGCTGTAACCTCTTTGGACATGTTTGGCTTTGCTTTTGTTTTCTTGTGATCCTGTGGGTTGAATCTCAGCATTTCCTCAGCCTCACCTCTGGGTAGTTTTAAAAAGCTGTTTAAATATATACATAAAAAGGTCATAAGTATGTGAATGAACCAAAATGCCCAAGGTTGAGGTTTTTGCAGGGAATTAAAGCTCAAACCATAAAATGCAAAGCAAACAACAAATACCCCCCCCCAAACCCTCACAGAACAAGCCTAACAGCTACTCACTGCTGTCCCCTGCATTGTGCTCAGTTTTAAACAGAGTAAGAAGACAGGCTGGTTTTAAACAGTTTCTTACTGCAGGCCTGGCTTTCCAGGGGAGTTATATGTATAATTACAGGAAAGGGATATTCAGGAACCAGTAGTATAAGTTACAAGCATAATTTTGGGGAATATCACTGAAGTATTGTAACCAAGCATTTAGAAAATTCAAATGTAGTAGTGATCTTAATCTTTTGTTAGAAAATAGTTAAATCTGAAGGTATATGCTGCAGGAAATATCTCCTGCCAACTTAAACATTGTTTATATATATTATTTATTTAGACTTTCCTAGGTATAAATTAAGTACAAACATGTTTATTTTATATTTTGTGAAATTATACACATAGTATGATTTTAAGATTATTTTTTTCTGAATTTAGTGAATACATTTTATATGTGTCTGATTACGTTTTTTACTTTTCAGTAAATTTGATTTCAAATATTATGTTCTTCTGTGAAGATGAAATATGTGTACTGTACCTGAGCATTACCAGGGTTAATGTTTGCTCCGGAAAGGTTTGTCCTATTGTGATACATGAGAAGGGCCATGCAACGTGGTCCAGTTGTTCCATTTGTGTGGTGAAACTCAGTAAATATCCAGACAACTGTGCTGCACATCTTTTCTTTGTGAAACAGTTCTCGGCAGTCAGTAGTCACACTTTCACATGTTCCTGGCTTTAGTTCCCAGCACCCACAGGGCTGCTCACAACCCTGGTTCCAGAGGCTTTGCTGGCCTCTTCTGGCCTCTGTAGGAGTCATGTGGTGTATGTAACACGTATGCAGGCAGAGCACTGACACACAGTGTAAATAAATAAACCGAAGACCCAAAACATGTTTTTGCTTCAAGAAGTGGCTACAGTAAGACACATATATAGTATGTAGACTTTATTCACAGTATATAGAGTTTTATGTACTGCAAAATACAGCATGTGAAACTTTGAGAGTTTTAGAACGAAGTTATAAAAATGTAGTTTCCTTGTTAACTTTGAAGACGCATAGAATGAATACCGAGATTGGAAGTTGCTGGAGGGATGGAAGGCGTGTGATGCATAGATCACGTCCACTCATGAGGCGTATGACATGTTATGTGTTGTAACGCAGTTTCCTGTGTTGAGTCTGGAACGGACTGTTTACTTGCTAGGTCTTACTTGAAACAAGGTTCCTGCTTGCTCTTCAGCATGTCGTGTAGGCCTCATTTCTCTTTCTTTCCTGCAAGACGGTGAAGACTTCTGTTTCTGTTTGGGTGGGTCAGTTAAGAAGGTGCAGGGGGTCCCTGGCTTCAGTTTTTCACTGAGAAAGAAGCGAGGCCCCCTGTTTGGAGGAGGCTTGTACAGTAGTCCCCGCTAAGCTTTGAGGAGGCGATGCTGGCCTCTGAGGAGCTGACTTCAGGGTTCTGGGAGTTTGTACATTGTACGTTTGCGTTGACATTAACATGGCTCTGTTCAGTGTGTTCATCTTTGTTAGCAGTTCGCTCTGCGTGAAGGAGTAGCAGTGTGCAGAATCGAAAGTGTCCCCTTGCACAACCTACCCCTCCTGTGTGTGTGTGTGTGTGTGTGTGTGTGTACATGTGTGCACGTGTGCATGTGGGATTGCTGGAAATTAGACCAGGATTTCATGTGTGCTGAGCAAGTACTCTGACCCTGAGCTCACTCTGTAGATCAGGCTAGCCTGGAATGTACACAGATGCTCTGCCCCTCTGCCCCTCTGCCCCCTGCCCCCTGCCCCCTGCCCCCTGCCCCCTGCCCCCTGCCCCCCTGCCCCTCTGCCCCCTGCCCCTCTGCCCCCTGCCCCCTGCCCCCTGCCCCCTGCCCCCCTGCCCCCTGCCCCTCTGCCCCTCTGCCCCCTGCCCCTCTGCCCCTCTGCCCTCTGCCCCCTGCCCCTCTGCCCCCTGCCCCCTGCCCCTCCCTCTGGGATTAAAGGTGTGCACCACCATGCCTGGCTTGAACTTGTTTGCACCTTTTAAGAAAGGAAAATTATGTAAACCTTTTTAGGATATACATTTGTTGTTACACAAGGTTATCGTGGGCTGAAGTTCTTTTTAAACCAAAGTTTTGAATACAGGGACTGGTTGGTTGAGTTGGGAGCTCCCTAGCAGGGGCTGAGTGTGGGGTGGGTGGCTGTCCAGGTGAGGGATACCTGCCTACCTCTATGCTGTCACCCTGTCGCTGGTGCCAGTGCCAGCGTCTCTGTCCCTGTTGAGTAACCCTAACTGAAGGCAGAGGAGAGAGGGTGGATTGTCTGTGTGAGGAAGGGAGAGCGTGCACTGGAAATACATCAGCACCAGGAAGACCTTTCTGACACTAATGTACTATACCGATCTATACTGTAACAGTAATAGCGCGTGGGCGAGCCTCACACAGTTCCAGATGACTTTCCTTATGGAACTTTCCACGAGGAGGGAAGTGCCTAGGATTATCAGTGTCCATCATCCTGTGTTTTACTGAACAAGCATTTTTTTAGGACAGACCCACTGTCCCCAGTCTGTCTTCACGGACACGGTTCTGACTTTGCTGCGCTGGACCACCTGGACCCACGGAGAGGACGTGCTCCCTGACGGGGGAGGAGCGGGTGTGAGAGTCCTCCTTAGACGTCAGTGGCTAGTGAACAGTGGCCTCCGGTGACGGGTGCACAGCTGAGGGTTGAGGCCTGTGTAGCCGTGCTGGGCCTGTGTGAGCAGGCGGTGGCGAGGGTCTCCTGTGGGTGGGGCCTTGCTTGTCCCCTGTCCCCTGTGCTCTGCTGTTGCTGCGGCCCAGAGCGCCCTTGCTCCTCCCCTGCTGTGTCTCCCCGCCTGCCTGTGGCGCTGTCCTTGCCTCTGCTTGAATGCTCTTTGCTGACTACCTCAGCTTACCTCCGCCTCTGAGCTTCTGTTGGGCCTTTAACACCATTTTAATAACCGTATTTCTGTCGTATGGAATATTTCTGCGTTTTATTTCTTTTTGGATATGTGTGCTGTAATGACAGTTACTAGAATTACTATCGCAGTCGAGATACGGAACAGTTTTGTTAGCCTCCCTTGACAAAAGTCCATGCTGGCATTTGTTTTAAACAAGCTCTCAAATGTACACTCTGTGTTTAGACATACCGCGTACATCTTGAACCTGTTTTGCACAAATTAGTTTTCCGTACCTGGCCTGGCCTAATGTTGCATATATGAGCGAGCAGACGCTTTAGGGTTTGAACTGTATAAAGCAAAGCCCGGGTCAGTGTAAGTTGGGACATGTTTAGAACCTACCAGCCAGGTAACGTGCTGTGTGCCTGTGGACCCAGCTCCTCGGGAGGTGAGGCTGTTAAAGTTGAATGCTGGGCATGCTCAGTCATTCTGGAGCTGCCGAGAGCAGGCAGACACTTTTGTTTGTGTTGGGGAGCAAGGCCTCGCTCCTTTCTAGTTTTGTCATCAAATAGACTTAAAAGTTTTCCCTAACTTTATTGTAATGTGAAACAGATTTTACTTCTTTATCCGTCAAATATTATGATTAAATTCACTTATGTTAGTTTGTCTTTTCCCTTAAGCATATTTAGGACATTAAGCTATTAAATTGAATAGGATTAATTACAGAATGTGAAATAGGAGACTTGCCTGCATTCTCAGCCGCCTCCATGGACTGACTTGATCTTCTCTTCTGAGAGCCCAGTTAAACGAGAGGGTCGGTTTTGAACGCAAAGCTGTATGGGATCCGTTGACCCTTCCACTGGTATTTGGAATGCTCGCTCCCTCCAGAGGGCAGAGTTTAGTTAAGATTTGCATCCCATACTCTCTCCTCCCTAAAGAAGTGAATTGAATGTAATTATGTGTGTCTTTTTTTCCCTTCCCTAACAGCTTCCCTGCCTATGGCTGTTCTAAATTTGGGCCAAATATATCCATTTCAGAGAGGCTTTTTCTGTACTGACAACAGCATCAAGTATCCATACCATGACAGTACCGTCAGATCCATTTTGATGGCCATAGTGGGGCTTGGCTTACCCATTTCCTCTGTAAGTAAATTCCTGAGTAGGTAGTGGCGGCTCGTGCTCGAGCTTGGATGGTAATGGCATTGGGCTGGGGGTAAATTCAAGCCCAACTTTTACTGGTGTCTCTGTGGGAATGGCTCCACTCTCGGAATCTTGGAGAATGGTGATTCTCCAGTCAAAGTTGTTGGCTACTTAAGACAGCTTGAAGCCATTGCACCAAGTCCTCTCGGGATGCAGATGAAGGAAGAGGTAGAGCTCCACCACCGCTCAGCTCCAGCACGCACTTCGGAGGCTGAGCGTAAACCAAGGTACCGCTAGGTTATCATCACACTGTTGCCAGACAATTGAGGTCACGGAAATGTGTCACTTTCTCAACTTGAAAAGACAAAGATTGTAAGTAAAGTCTAAATGCCCTAAGGCCATCACTATTTTAAAATTGTGATATTTGAGATCACCAACTTGTAGTGTTGGGTTTTACGTTTTAGGGTGCTGGAAACGTCCATCCAATGTTAGCGTTCACAAACTGAATTCAGAGTGCCACCTGGAATGTTGTGCCTGTTTGCTTTATTCCTGGCTTGGCTTCCTGAGCCTTGCCCTCTATCTTTGTCTGAAATAGGTCTCGTCCACGCTGCTCTGAGACTTATAGTCCTCCTGCTTCTGTTTTCTAAGTCCTGGGATTTCAGACACATACATTTTTATGTGACTTGGAAATAGAAGAAAAGGAGCAGAGCAAAGATTTACCCTCTTGTATGTCTTAGAGTGTGTATTTCCCGTGTCCTCCGGGCCTTGTCAGCTCAGCTCCTAAGGTGTGTCTAAACTCTTAGAGCCCCAGTCACCTCAGCACACTTGTCCTCCAGCAGGACTGGATGGCTGACAGGGTTTCTCTGTGTAACAGTCCTGGAATCGCTCTGTAGACCAGGCTGGCCTCGAACTCACAGAGATCCGCCTGCCTCTGCCTCCTGAGTGCTGGGACTGAAGACATGTGCATCACCTGTCAGGTTTGTCCTTTTCATCGTATGTTTTCTTCTTCCCTGAATAGCCTTCACAATAGCAATCCAGTGGCTAAATGAATATGAATTTTATTATAGTTCAAGATACATACTTTTAAAATTCAATTATGAGTTAACAACTTTAAATAAAAGGGGTGAAAATCGGGATTAAGAATTTAGTTTCAGGAGATAATTTTCCCTAAGGAGCAGAAAGGCCACAGCTAGCATTATCTAGTGAGGCGGCAGGACTGTGAGCGGTGTGGAGGGCGGCTTGCAGAACTGTCACTAAGGGGCCGTAACAGTGCCGCTGTACTTGGCGTGCTGTTGTAGCTTTTGTTTTAAGCAGTTGTTGCCAGGTCATTTTTTATAAACCTGTTTAGTATTGCTTGAGGCCCAGGAAGTTAATTTTCAATTGCCGGATATGGTACATTTTATCTTTTTCTTAATTACAGAAATATAATAATCTATGAACAAAATTATAAAGTAGACCAATAAAAAAAGCAGTGTCCTTTACTACCCGATGAAGCTAGTAAGACTTCAGTGCTATTTAGTTTGGCAGTTTCTATTTCATTATGAGAACACTGTAAATTCAGCTTTGTGCCCTTTTTATTTAAAAACTATTTTTGAAATAAGTGATCATAAAGAAATACCCAAATATTAAGCAGTTGAAATCAGTAATGAAGATCAGTAATGCTAAGGTCTGTAATTTTCTTTTAAAGTAACGGGACAAACTTGGTGTGAACCTTTGAGTTCTTGGTACAAATTTTGTGAGTTTGTTGTTGGGATTCACTTGGAGAAACATGTTACTACAGAGTTAAGAAACTAGAAGAAAGCAATGTTTCATAGGTTTCTTAAGAGCCAATGCAAACATACTTCTTTACAGTTTCTAGGATAAATGTGTTTTAGTAAATTATGTGTAATATTTCATATAGAAGATATTTTGTGTTTTATTTACAAGAATTATTCGTTTGACATAGCTATATACACACATCTTGTATAACTTGATGAATAATAAGATTTTAGATGGTAAAAATATTGCATTTTAAAAGTGACTTGTTTTTTCCTTTAAATTTTTCAAAAAAAAAAACCCAACGTTGGTGAGCAACATGGTATTTGGGTGCCAACTTCTGTGTGTCCTGGTTTCCATTCTGTGCTGTGATAAAATGCTGTGACAAAAGCTCCTTGGGGAGGAAAGGGTTAGTGGGCTTACATTTCAAGGCCACAATCCATTATTGGGGAGGCTGCGCAGAGCTCAGGTAGGAACTAACACAAAGGCGGTGGAGGGACGCTGCTTGAGGGCTCACTCCAGACTCTGCTCAGCTTTGTACGACCCAGGAGCACTGCAGGGGATACAGTGCCACAGCGTGCTGGCCCCTCCCCTCCCCAGCCCCAGCTGAGCCGCCTCACACTTGACAGGTAACGCTATCTAGGTCAACAGGAGACTCCGGTCTTCCCATTTTACTTTAGAAAAAAGCGAAGTGAGGGCACATGCATTAATAGTCATTAACTTGTCTTCTTTTTATAAATGTTATTTTGAAAACTAGCTGAGGAAGCTACAGACTTTATTGTTTTTTAAATTTAGATCTTAGGAAATTGGCTGAATTGATGATATTTGCTTTAAAAATAACATTATTTTTAAGGACAAAATTTCTTCACAATATCTCCAGTTTTTTGGTTATTAAAACTACCCATGTGCTAATGCTGGTTCTTTAGTTACAGCCAATGTGCTGGGCCAGTGTAAGGTGTTTTTAAGACAAGCAGGAGTGGAGTGTGTATGGGAGCATTTATTTCCTGTTCAGATTTTAAGTAAACTCAATAGTGTTTTAAGAAATAAAGTGAGGCTTGAAAACTGGTAGAGCACCTGCCTGCCCCATGAAAAAGTCCTGAGTTCTATCCCTACCACTACCTACACACCCCACACTCACATACTCACACACCACACTCACACACACTCACTCACACACACACATTCACACTCACACACATTCACACACACTCACACACATTCACACACACTCACACACATTCACACACACACACTCACACACACACATTCACACTCACACACATTCACACACACTCACACACATTCACACACACACACTCACACACACTCACACACATTCACACTCACACACACTCACACACTCACACACTCACACACCCACACTCACACTCACACATACTCACACCCACACTCACACACTCACACACACCACACTCACACACATTCACACACACACATTCACACTCACACACACACACCCCACACACTCACACACCACACACACACACCACTCACACACACATATACACACACATACAGTGAATATTAATCTTAAATATATTTTTTAATATTCTGATAGTCTGGCAAAATATCAGTGTTGTTACAGAAAAGTAATGAGTTTTACAAAATGCTATCGTCGGTATTATTAATTTCTAAGGGTAAGATACCTGATAAGATAGCACATATATGTTTTAGAGTTTTTGCACAATTTGTTAAGTAATTAAAAAATTAAAGGTGGTGGCTCACACATTTAATCCCAACACTTGGGAGGCAGAGGCAGGCAGATCTCTGTGAGTTCGAGGCCAGCCTGGTCTACAGAGTGAGTTTCAGGACAGCCAATGCTGCACAGAGAAGCCCTGTCTCAAAAAACAGACAGACAGATCACATTCATTTAGTGTGCACGTGTTTGGTGCGCATGCTACAGTGTGCATGGAGGTCAGGCTCTCGTCTCCTTCCTCGAGGGCCAGGGAGTGAGTGGGAGTCGTCAGGCTGGGCAGCGCTGGGCAGCGCGCTCCTGAGCCACTGGCCAGCTAGCCGGCCCCATTTATGATTTAGCATAGTATTTATTCCAACTGCAGGTATTGGCCCTTTTACCGCCCCGGCCTGTACACTGGAGGCTCATGCTTCTTGGGCAAGCAAGCATTCTAGTTCTGACTACAGCCCCTGGGCCCAATGGACTTTATGAGAGGTGTGGTCGGCAACTTAATAACTGCATATGCTGTTGTTTCTTAAAGTTTAAAATCTGGAAAACATGGCGGTACTTAGAAATTAAGTTTTTAACAACAGTTTTGTGTTTTTACATTGGAACACCCCCATCCCAGAGGACTATAATATTGGGACATTGACTTAAAAAAAAGAGGTATAGCCAATTATGGTGGCCCACACCTTTACTCCCAGCACTCAGAGACAGAGACAGGTGATTTTCTGTGAGTTCAGGGACAGTCTGTTTCAATGGGGATAAAAGTGTGTAGGGTGTTCAGTGCATTTGATATAAGGAGCCATTACTATTCAGATGTTATACAATAGGCCTCTACTACAAAAAAAAAAAAACCTTTTTGACTATCTGATAAGGAAGACAAGAGGTTGAATTTGGACACATCTGTAGTGAAGATTTTGTCCAAATACAGACCCACAGTCTGAATTTAAAGCTCTGGGAAGCAAGATTTTATAAATTCATTCAATATTATGTAATTCACATGCCTTAAGCAACAGCCCTCATCAGGGTCCATGTCAGCTCCTCATAACCAGTGAAACGTGCTGGTTACAGCACATAGGCTGGCGCTTGTGATGGGCCAGGGCTGTTTGAGGTTGAGTTTGGGAGTCGCTGTTGTGAAGGGGCTTTGAGAAGGCTCAGCAGCTGAAGGCTCTCGCTGCCAACCTGATGATCTTCCTTAGCATAATTTGTTATTTCCTTTAACTGCTTAAAAATCCCCAGGTCCTCTTTGTTGGTAGAGCCTATGGCTAATAGTCAGTCGTGGGACATTTACATGAAATTGCCCCTGTGACTGGGGTCCCAAGTAGCAGAGGGTGACGTGCAGGACTTCTGAATGCCCTCGTGAAAACAGTGTCCCCAGAAGGTCTGCCTCCTTTAGGGCTCTGCTGCTGTGAAGAGACACCAGACCACGGCAGCCTTACAAAGAAAACATTGATTGGGGTGGCAGCTTACAGTTAGCGTCCGTGCGCTGTCCTTGGCCGTGAGCGTGGCTGGGTGCAGGCAGACGTGGACGGTGCTGGGCTGACGGTGCTGCATCTTTCAGGCAGCAGGAAGTTGACTGACAGTCACACTGCAGGAGCTTGAGCAAAGGAGACCTCAAAGCCCGCCCGCAGGGACACAACACGGCCACACCTCCTGGTAGTGTCACTGCCTTTGGGGGCCCGCGTTCTTCAAGCGCCACAGGGGTCTGTGTGGAAGAGGGGGCAGAGGTGGGGGGGCGATGATTTCAAGGGAAGCGTTTTCCAGATGTAACGGGAGACGCACACTATGAACTTGCAGACTTTAACAGCACAGTCAGGGTCTTCACAAGGTCAAGCAAACGTGATCCCAGCACGAGGGTGGGGTGGACATGAAGTCCCACCCCCTCTAGCTGTGCACACTTGATAGACGATTATCTCAACCAGATCCCCAGGCAAGCCCCATGCTCAGAAGTGGGGCAGTCCGCCAACACAAATTGGGTTTTCTTGATTTATTTTTTCAGAGAGAGAAAGAATATGAGGTTGAGTAGGTAACAAGGTGTGAGGAGATTTGAGAAGAGTTGAGAGAGAAGACAAAGGTGAAAATATATTGTATGAAATTTTCAAGAAAAATAAAAGTAAATTTTAAATTTTGATTTATTGTGGTAATTATATGATCTATGTATACATTCAGAATTATACTTAAATTCATATAGGTCAATACTTACATTTCTAAGTTACATTTTTTAAATTGGAAGATAAGGAACCCCTGTAGTAAATAAAAAGTATACAGATAAGAGTGAAGTTAATTAAAATGCAATTAGGTATTCTTGATTTGTGTAAGATATGTGTCAGAAAGCTATATTTTCTTGATTTGACTCCCTCCAACCCCCCAGATAAGTGCCATTTTGCTAGAAATTCAGTTTCGGGGGTTGGGTAGGCACAGACTAGCATTTGCAAGGATGAATTCAAACTATTTATATCTGCCTTTTTGTCTGGAGACTGTAGGTAGGCTTAATGGACCCTGACCTCCTGGGGTAACGATTGTCCTGTCTTTTGGTACTGAGACAGAGTCTCAGGTAACCAGGAAGTCTGTCTGTCCAAAGGAAGTCTGTTTGTCCAAGCTGACATTGCTTTAGCAAGCCCGCTGCCTGGCCCTCAGATGCTGGCGTCGGTCATGGGCCTCCACGCCAGGCAGGATGTCATCTTTGGGGGTTGGGCATGTTCTTATGTTGCTGTAAAGGTTCTGCTTCTGAGCACACATCATTGCCAGGAAACTCAAAGCTCTGAAAATCCTTAAGAGTTGACCAGTTTCCAGATCTCCACAGAAAAGTCCTTTATGGCTACTAACCCTGCAAATATGGTACCTGAATCCCAGACATCAACAGGAGTTGTGCTGAGCCCTGTGTGTGTGCTGTTAACAGGCATCCAGGAACTCTAAGTTTTTACTGTGGGCTTTGGAGAGAGGTTCCTGTAGCCCACATACATTTCTTATTTCTGTTACTAACAGTGTCGCACACCGGTGCCACCAGTTTATACTGGGGCTTAAAACTGAGTGATTAAAAGGTCATCATCACCGGGGTGGTTTCGTTCAGAGTGATTCCTCTAATTTCTTTCTTTTCCTAGACTGTTTCTCAGTCCTAACTTTTTTGTCTTTATGTATAAGTTTCACATAAATGTACATTACTGTTAATGTCTGAAGAATAAATGCATTGATGTCAGGCAGTGGTGGCGCACGCCTTTAATCCCAGCACTCGGGAGGCAGAGGCAGGCGGATCCCTGTGAGTTCAAGGCCAGCCTGGTCTAAGGCATGAGTTCCAGGTCAGCCTCCAAAGAAGTTCAGATAAACATTAACTTGTTGAAGTATTTTCATTTTCTAATATTAGAAGCAGTTTGTTTGTTGGGTTGTTTTTTTTTTTTTTGTTTTGTTTTTTGTTTTTTTGTTTTTTTGTTTTTAAAGACATGGTTTCCCTGTAGGCCTGGCTGTTCTGGGACTCCCTTTGTAGACCAGGCTGGCCTGAGTGTTTTTCATATAAGAGACAACCAGTTTCTCAATTTTTTTAAAAATTTTTCTAACTAAAACAGTTTCTCAGTATTTCTTTTATGGTTCTAAGGTCCTGTGTGTGTGTGTGTGTGTGTGTGTGTGTGTGTGTGTGTGTGTATGTGTGTGTGTGTATGAGGGAGTTAAAGAAAATGGTATTTTTAGCTATCTTTTATATCTCAGGTGGAGGATGGGGAAACATTTTTGTGGTGTGCAGTTTGTAAAAGTTATGAGTTATTGTCCTTTTGAACCATTGAAGATTTTCATCATTAGATGGAGAAAGCTGTGCTATTTCAAAGATGATTATATGTTTACTATTCAGAGAACTTGAGTTCTAAATAGGTTCAGCATGACTGGCTACTGGACATATTAAAAATCAGAATGTGGGAATGTGAAGGGCTATGGCCTCTTTGGAAAATAATTTGGCAGTTTCTTAAAAAGTTAAACATAAACTTACCACATGACCCAGTAATCCCTTGTAGATATCTGCCTGTTAGAAATGAAAATACATCCAAAGGCTTGTCTATGAACGTTCAGAGTAGTATTTAGTCATACTATCCCCAAACTGAACACAGCTGAGATGTCCTTTAACTGGAAAATGGATAAAGCAGATGTGCTCTGTATATCAATTAAAAAAGGAAAACATGCCACAACATGAATTCACCTCAGGGACATTCTCGTAAGTAATATGAGGGACACAGGAGCCAGCACCTGCTGGCTGATCCACTTAGAAGAATGCCCAGACAGGCCAGCCGTCGCTCAGGTTGGCAGGGTGGGAGCCGAGTGCCCGCGGGCTGGTGAGTGCTGGTAGTGGTTGTTGTAGCCGTAACTGTAGAATGGACAGAGCTTAGGGCGCCTGCTCTACTTCAGGTTCTTTAGGAGGGGGGCAGCTGCGGAGGTGACTGTGGCCGAAAGACACAGTCACACACGCACACACATGCACAGGGTGTACAAGGAGACACACACAGTCACACACGCACACACATGCACAGGGTGTACAAGGAGACACACACAGTCACACACGCACACACATGCACAGGGTGTACAAGGAGACACACACAGTCACACACGCACACACATGCACAGGGTGTACAAGGAGACACACACAGTCACACACGCACCACACATGCATAGGGTGTACAAGAAGACACACACACACATGCACAGGGTGTACAAGGAGACACACACAGTCACACACATGCACACACACAGCACAGGGTGTACAAGGAGACACACACAGTCACACATGCACTCTTACACCCCCCACACACACTCACATCACACACACACTCACTCACACACACTCACACACACACATGCACACACACACATGCACAGGGTGTACAAGGAGACACACACACAGTCACACACATGCACACCCATGCACAGGGTGTACAAGGAGACACAGTCACACAGGCACTCATATACCCCCCCACACACACACTCACACACACTCACACTCACATACTCACACACTCTCACACAGACTCTCACATACACACACTCACACATGCACATATGCACATCTTTAAAAATAGGAGAGAAGTTGAAATTAATTTGCCAGCTAAAGTATTAAGAAAAACATTGGCAGATAGTCATTTGACAAATTATGAAAATATAATCTTTTTTTTTTAAAAAAAAGAGATGCAATCTACATAATCATTTCATTCTTGGCTCGGATGTCATACGTGTCAAAGATAGCATCAGCTGTCTACTTAAAATATTCAGTTTTTCCACACTTGTGTGTACTGTGGCTGGTAGAGAAAATTGGTACTGTACAGTTACATTTGGAGGAAAATAATTAGAGGAAAACAAAAATGTTTATTTCCTTTAATTTTACGTAAAAATATCCTAAGGAAATAATTAGGGGTACAAGCAAGGATTTGAATTGGAAGTATTCCCTATGCTGTGTAGACTAACGGGAAAACTAAAAGCAGCCGTGTACTGTCCGTGCTGCGAGGATAGGGCGCGGCGGGGCAGACAGTGCTTCCCTTGGCTTAAGTGAGGGTCTGTTACACAGGGGGCAGGGGCTCAGCAGCCTGAGCCAGTGCTGCTTTGTCCTGGGCCTTTGGTGTGGGCCAGGGCTGTGGGCCAGCACACTTGGCCCAGGCTCGTGTTTCTGAGAGGTCCTGGAAGCTTCCTTTCGAACACCTGCGCTTGGCCTGTACTGCTTAGCTGGGGGAAATGAATCTGCGTCGGGCTATGTTATATTTCGCAGGGTTCTGTGACGGGACGAGGAGTGCTGTTGCAGACTTGGAAGTTTTTCTGCCCTTTGACCTGCAGTTGGAACAGATTGATGTGTGGTTTGCATGGTTTACTCATGCTTTACACACAGAACCCCCTCATGAAAGCTGAGGTGAAGAGTGCGGGAACTTCTCCAGTCCTGACACTTGGTTCTTCTGCCTCATGCTTGACGCTCTCCAACCAGACCCGCTGCCACCCGCGCTCTGAGTGGGTCACTGTTGTTCATGCCCGCCCGTCATCCTGGACACGATCTCCCCTTGTAGCTATGGGGAGCCTTATATCAGCCATTCTTCATCTTTTCCTCCTCCTATACCCTTCCCTTTACACTGGGATTCACATCTAATCACCGCACTTACTGCTAGGCCCGTAGAACCCTATTTTTTCTGTTCTCTGGGGTGATTATGCTGCGTGCTTTTCTTAGCTTTGTAGCCCCATAGTGGAGGGGGTCAAGGCAGGGGGTCTCTGTGTAACAGCCTGGCTGTCCTGGAACTCACAGATCGCCTGCGTCTGCCTCCCGAGTGCTGAGATTAAAGGCACGTGCCACCACACCTGACAGCACTGAGAATTCCTTTACAGTATATTTAATATTTACCCAATTACACATTCCTGTATTTTAAAGTCGACTACTTGTCATACTTGTATGTAAATTTTTTCTTCCATCTTAAGAATTTTTTTCCTCTTGTAAATTTAAGAGTAATTTAACTTGATTTTTTGTGGCCAAATGAGAAAAATACTTAGTATTAATGGGTATGCATATTAATCTTTTTTCAGTACATTTGAGGCTATTAATATTTCCTTAGACTAAAACATAGAAGCTAAAGTGTTTTGGAAGCTAATGACCTATATTTAATTTCTGTACTAAATATCTTACTACAGAAAGAAGCAACACCAATTAAAAAAATGCAACCAATTAAATAATTTGCTGCGTAGACAGTAAAAGTTTCCAGTATTTTGTGCAGAGTTCTTACAAATAAAAGGGACCACAGTTGTAATAATTCTTTGTAAGTGTGGAGTGAGTGTCTGTTGAAGACTTAAGTGTCCAGCTGCTGTGTCGGATGGGCAGTGGTGGGGCCTCAGCCCTGTGTACGTAGCACTCATTATGTGTTGATAACTGAAAAGTTTGTATGAATCTCCTGAAGTTGTGCTACAGCCACAGCACGTGTATGGAAAGCTGGGCATTTCACCGTATTGCCCTCATTGCAAGCATGCTGTGAATTGGGAGAGCATGGATTCAGTGAGAGGTGTGGAGTGAGAGGGTAGGTAAGCAAAGTCAGCTCTAGTGGAACTTGTTTTTAAGAATAGCATTTCTTAGAAGCAAGGCTGTGGGAATCTTGTTGAATTTTAAGGGTTTTAAAGAGTGGGCAGCTATCATTGGCAAATTGATTCATGTAATTTACTTTGTTCATTCAGCATCTAAATGAAAATGGGAAGACAGTAGAGGAGCTAGCAGTAAAAGAAACGTGACAGCATCTGCTCACTTTGACCCTTGTAGCTCGGACAGAGTTGCTGCTGTGGCGAACGCAGCAGAGGCTTAGTCCTCATGCAGTCTTGGGCTGAGGCGGGCGCACGAGGGCTCCAGGTGACACCAGGGCTTGGTGAAGAGAGGAAGTTTGGGCCTGCAGTGGCCCGACTAGCTTAGTGGGGAGACACGCGTGCGGAATGGGACAGCTAAGGGAGAGCCTTCATTCTTGGATCAGCTCTAACTAATAAATAGGCCACATTTAATGTCACAAAGGACTGAATTCTTGGAATTTACATTGAGATAAAGCTTAAACGTTTTAAGAGGTGAGTATGAGGCATAATCTTTGCAGACAACATTGAGGATAAAGCGGGTGTGTTAGATGGCCTATGGTTGACACCGTTGTCTGTCTTAAGAAAGTTGCTTCCACTGCAGGGTCCATTCTAAGATAGCTCTAAATACTCTGTATAACAGGAAGAAACAAGGGAATAGTTAATTTAGACACTGTCCTAATCTAGCTGTGACCTGGGCCTGTCTAAATGTTGTAGTGAAAAAGGACGAAATGGGGAACATTAAAATGTATTCCTTTTAGAAGCAACGTCTATGACAGATAGGTTGAGAAAGTTCTGGAAATTTGGTTGATTAAAGACAAGAACACAAGAAGAGATTTTCCCAGCATTTATTTGGGCAGAAACAAAGGTTGGAAGATGCCCTGTGTAAAATGTCTGGAGAACTCTGAAGCTTTGTTTCCTGTACAAAAACCACTTACCTCATTGCAAGCCGTCTAACTCCCGCTGCATGCACTCTGCATTTCCTTTTCACACGTGCTCTTACTTACTTGCATAGCAAATGCATTTTTTAAAGTCTCTGGGATGGTTGTTGCCATTGATCAGTTTTGATAATTTTAATGATATTTTTATTTATTCCCTTTGCTAGCTGGATTGCCTTTTGCAATTCTTACTTCAAGGCATACCCCCTTCCAGCGAGGAATGTTCTGTAATGATGAGTCCATCAAGTACCCTTACAGAGAAGACACCATCCCTTATGCGTTATTAGGTGGAATAATCATTCCATTCAGTATTGTTGTTGTAAGTTACACCTGTTTTTCCAAGTTTATAACTTTTGAGTACATGGCTTACTCTTGTGATGGTTTGTTAATGATTACATGTATAACCCCTCAGGATTTTTTTTTTTTAGACTTTAGTAGAAGGCTTATTTTATGGAGCTATTTTAAATGGGGTCAAAGAATGAAAAATATGTCATTGGAGCCTAACTCGGTATATTTTGTGCTAATTTTTTAAGTCACTGTTATAGTTCTTATTTGCTACTGTTTCAGTAATTATGTGACTAATTGTTGAATGTTATGGCAGTGTATTTCTAGTTAATACATTAGATATAACTTAATATCTTGTTCTTTAAGTACTGAGTTCTAGACAAGGGAAATTGATAACTGATGTGAAAACTTCATTCAACTCATTTCTTTTAAGAAGAATTTAAAACTCTGCCATAAAGAGTGATTTGCATGGAGGGCATTTCACTAACAGCAAAGGCAACAGTGGGATGCTTAGGAAGGAAGTGTGGCTCCAGGTAGAGCTCAGGGCTGTCTTTATGGCGTTTACATCCAGAAATTGTATTAAGAAATTGTATTAAGTAAACATTTCTGTGCTAAAAAACCTTATGACTTTAGCAATAATATTTCTGTAAACAGTTAAAGGAAGAACGTGTGATCCCAAGAGAAAAAAACAAGACACCAGCATGTACATTGTCAACTTCTGAAGTTAATGTTAAACTAACATTTAATTAATTTGGAAATACCATTAAAGTCATCACAGTATCTGATCAGTGATGAAAATTAATCCATACTCTGTGTAGACAGCTAATGAAAAGAAACCTTCTACTGTAGGAATGTTTATTTTGTAAAACTGAGATTCCGGAAGGAAGGATGCTGCTTTGCCAGTCCTAGCATTTTTAGCGGCTGTCCGGGAGCCTGGCACGTCCTAGTTGCTGGCACGACACTTGTCAGGGTCTGGTGGAGGATTGTGCTGTAACCCACACAATTGTCCTACAATGTGGTAAAGGTGAAAGGCAGAAGAAATCAGAGGTCCCTTTAGTTTGACCAGATCTCTACACTGAGTTTTTACTCGTAAAGGGGAACAAGGAAGTCATCTGTTCAGAGACAGGGAGTCACTGTGTTTCCAGCATGGGATCCAACTCAGGCATTCCTTCTGTCTCAGCCTCAACACACACCCACTCACACGCATGTACACACACACACACTCTCACACACACATACATGCACACACACACACTCACACACTCACTCACACACACTCTCTCACACACACACACACTCACACACACACTCACTCACATGCACACACTCCACACACACACAGGTGTGTGCATGTGTGTATGTGTCTTCCCTGAGCATGATGGTGCATGGCTATACTCCCAGCACTCAGGAAGTTGATACAGGAGGATTATAAGTTCGAGACCAGCTTAGACTACTTAATGAAGTTGAACCTCATAAAACAAATGTACATACAGTGAGGGGTGGGGGAGGTGGGCTTTCCTGAGTTAGGGATTACATGATCAAAATGTATTTGAGTGAAAGAATGAAATAAAAGGAGGACATGACTATCATGGAAAAATAAGGATCGGGACAAACAGGCTGAATAGACGTTTATTCAGGGAGAAATAACTTACAACAGAGACAGATGATCGCGAGCAGGTTCCCATCCCAAGGACACCGCTGGATGCCCCCTGTCCCTGTCCAGCAAGCAAGAGAGCTCTCCGGGTCCTTACCTCAGACCTAGTTCCCCCAGGTCACATCCGCACCTGTCCCCACCCCTATGGGTGTAGTCAGTGCCACAGGTGCAGACAGAGTGAATATCTCATTATACACACACTCTCTCACACCACACACACACATAAACACTCACACATACAACACTCATACACATATACTCATAAATACACACACACTCATACACACTACACACTTATACACATACTCATACACACATATACACACTCATATACACACATACTCACACACACACTCATATACACACATACTCATACACACACAAACACACACACATACACACACACACTCATATACACACATACTCATACTCATACACACACAAACACACACACATACACACTCACACAAACACACTCACACACATACACTCGCACACTCATACACACTCTACACACTTATACACATACTCATACACACATATACACACTCATATACACACATACTCATACACACACACACTCATACACACATACTCACACACAAACATACACAGAGTTGTATAAATTGAATTTTATTTGTTAAAAAGTAAATTATGTGTGTGTGAGGGGGGCTGAATAATTTTTTAAAAGCCACTGATTCAGACTTTGCAGCAGGCGTTTGGCATGACCTGCAGATGGTGTGGGATCACACTGATGAGAAGTCAGAGAGAGCCAAGGGAGGATTTCAGTCAGCGCAGACGTCAGCGAGAACTTACAGACTTACAGTAGATGGGGTCGATACACATCTCTTCAGCCCAGTAGTTCCTTTGCTGGATGTCAGGGCAGGGTGGGGAGGGTGTAAGGAGGAGGCCAGGGTGCTGTGTGGGAGAAGCGGGTGTCAGTGACTTCAGCCTGCAGGGGCGGAAGGAGCTGAGGATGAAGAGGGCGCTGTGAGCACAGGCGCTCGGGGATGAGCCAGCCACTTAGAAAGTTGCATTAGTAATTTATCGTATCCTTGCTGTCTTAAGTAAGTGAAACACAGGAATACTTTGAGTTGTGGGATTAATTAGGCCACAGATGGCTTAGGTGTAGACTTGACCAAAGATGAAGAACACAGTATAACGGATCAAAGGTCAGGACAATGTGTTCAAATGAGTGGAGGGAGGCCTGGCTGTCGTATGCAGATCAAACAGAGAAAACTTGATTTAGAACTTATTTTGGCTGTTTCTGTCAAAGAGGAGAGCGTGTAACTTTAAAAACCGATGTGTGCTAACGAAGCACTTGTTAGAGCCTGCCCCCACCCAGTACAAGTGTTAGATTGCAGTGCTTGCCGGGTCAGCTGGTGCCCCGCCCCGTGCTCTGCAGAGGGAGCTGCTTCCCTTCCGTCAGCGCAGGAGCAGGGTCTGCGTGGCTACAGCTGCGGCGTATGACCAGGGGGCTGTGCACTCGATTCTGGAGCACAGTTCTGGCACACACGGCTGACCACGGCAACAGTCCACACATGTTCACAGGACACTTCTCTCCATTCTGTAAACGGTGGACATGGGGAGGAACCACCTGAATCACCCTGGGGAGAGGGGCCCACACATTTGTTTGGTCTCTTAGTAGGACTCTTTGAAGGAGTCGCTTTTCTTTGAGTCTTCCAGAAGGCAGACCTTGGAGGCTGTAGGGCTAAAGTACTTTTTTGTGTGTGATGGATGTCTTTGACTCAAAGGGATGCAGAGAAAAATGGAGACTGGGAGATTTTAAACATGGCTATATGAGGAAGATTTCGTTTGAGTTCATACAGACCAACACACACATACACACACTCACACACACAGCTTTTGGCTGTGCTGAGGCCCTGTGAGCAGTGCCTACAGTCTGCCCGGTGCTTTTGGTGGCTTAGAATCAGTGTTTTAAAGGGGAATTACATTGAAGATCACATGCGACTTAGCACTTGATTTTGCTTTTGTTTAAAGCTGCCTGCTTATTGCTCTATCCCGTTTTTCTCTTTTTCAGATGGTTGCTGGCGAGAGTCTGTCTGTGTACTTCAGCACCTTGCAGTCAAATTCCTTTGTGGGCAATCAGTACATAGCCACTACTTACAAAGCCATCGGAACCTTCTTGTTTGGAGCTGCAGCTAGTCAGTCCCTGACTGACATTGCCAAGTACTCTATAGGCAGACTCCGTCCTCACTTCCTGGCTGTTTGTGACCTAGATTGGTCAAAAATCAACTGCAGCGATGGCTATATTGAGAACTACGTGTGTCGAGGGAATGCAGAGAAAGTCAGGGAAGGCAGGTGAGTGTGGGGCTCTCACAGTTGTGTTACTTGGAGTATTGGCTACAAGGTTTTGATGACCGAAAGAGGAGCTGCCTTTGGTAAGAGAAGCTAGAGCAAGCGTGGAGTGAGTGAAATTCCACCACAAAGGAAGAGGTGGAGTCAGGAGCCACCCTCAGCCTTAGTTCTCCATCCTTTAACTGTTTACGCTGTGGTGTGTTTATCTGAAACTTTATTATGGTGTATGAGGATGTAAAATGAACCTGGGTCATTTACTTCACGGTCAGTAAACTTTTCCTTAAGATGCTGGTTCAAAGGCTGGAGAGATTGCTCAGTGGCCAAACATTTCTTCACTTACCGTAGGGTTATGTCTTGACAGGGTCATTGTGCGCTGAAAATGTCATAAGTGGAACATGTGTGCATTGTCCCTACACAGCCTAAGCATCTGTTGCACAGTGACACACGTTAGACTCAGTAGAGTTGGCTTTCCTTGGTGGTCATGTGACTGACTGGTAGGTGTGGTTTACTACCAGTGCCTAGATCCACAGACTCCTGTTCTCCGTATTGTGTATCGGAAAGGTTGAAAGTGGTTTCTTCTCTGTTACTTTCATACTGTAGTGAAGCGAAACGAAGTTGTAAGTTAACAGTCTGTGTTCACTAGCTGACTGCATTTAAAATAGCTTTACTGGCATATCGCTTGCATACATGGAACCTGTCCCCTAAATCAAGGCTTTTGTCTGAGCCTGTGGCAGCCCTTGGGTGAACGTTCATGTTCTCTGGGACGCTGTGTGTGAGGACTGCACTAGATCTGCCTTCTCATGCTGGTTTCATGGTCCGTCCATGTTGTTCTGGAGATTTACGTTGTTTCTGATTTGGGGCTATGAAAAATAAAGCTTTAGCTGGGCATAGTGGCAGGTGGATCTCTGTGAGTTCAAGGTCAGCCTAGTCTACAGAGAGTTCCAAGATGGGCTCCAAAGCTACAGAGAAACCGTGTCTCGAAAAACCAAAGTAAGTAAATAAATAAAATGAAGTAAAATAAAAGCTGCTATAAACATTTGTGTGCATATAATACGCCTCGTATTTTACTTGAATAAATATTTACTTGAATAAATACCTAGGAGTAGAAATGCTGAGCACACAGCATATAGTATGTGTGTTGACACCGTTCCAGGAGACCAAGTGTCACCAGTGGTTGTGGATTTTGCATCCTTCCCAGGAATGTGAGAGTCTGGATACTTTGAGTCCTGGTCTTGTTTGTCATTAGTCTTTCCTGTAGTAGTATTTCACCGGTTTTCATTTGTATTTTGTCCCTAAATAGTGCTGCTGGGTGTCTTCATGTGGCTTTTGTCTTTTCCATCTTTCATGTGGGAAATCTGTACTCAGCTTAAAAAAAAAAAGAAATGAGTCCCTTATTGTGAGTTACTTATTGAAACGAATGCCTTATTGGAGACACGTTTTGGTGTATTTTCTCCAAATCTGTTGCTTGGTTTTTTTCTTCTTACCGATTACTCTTTGAAGTATAGAAACAAAGACCTTTAAGAGTTTGTTCGTGCATGTTTGTGTGGTGTCGGCATTGTGTATCTTCTTCAGTTACGCCCCAGACCTTTTGGCCAGTGTCTGGAGTATGAGCTGATTGCACGAGCATGGCTTGTAGGGAGCCCAGGGTTCCTCCAGATTATAGGATTCCCTCCGGCCCTCGTGCTTGAGGGAAGCACGGTCCCATCTGAGCCGTCTCCCTTAAGCTCCCCTGAAACCTTGTGGACCATTTGCTTTCAGCTTGTGGTTTGGGGATTCTAATGAATCTATCCCTCCTGTGTATTATAAATCTATAGCTCTCTTATAATAGGTCCAGCATTTGAATTTATTTTTTGTGTATAATGTAAAGAAAGAATATTTATTTTTCCCATAGACTATGTAGTTTCCAGAATTATTGATAAATCCATTTTTAGGGGGAGGGGGTCAAGACAGGGTTTCTCTGTTTCTCTTGCTGTTCTGGGACGGATCTGTAGCTCAAGCTGGCCTTAAATCCAGAGATCTGCCTGCCTCTACCTCCCATAGTGCTGGGACTAAAGGTGTGTGCCACCGCTGCCCAGCCAAATCCATCTTTTTATTTTAACTTTTATTAGCACTTTTGTTGAAAATGAAAGAACTATGAATGTGGGTGTTTCGTTCATCTGTGTGCCTTCCTCTCTCTATCAGGGTTACACCGCTGCTCTGTAGTAATTAGGCCCCTTTGTTTATCTCAAAGCTTTCCTTGTCTGCTGCAGGTCTTTTGTGTGTTGTTTGCTAGAATTTTCATTGAGATTGTTTCAAATCTTCACGTTTTGTTGGCCTGTAATCTTTAAAATATTTTTTATTTATTTTTTGACTACGAGTGTTTTGCCTACATGCATGTATGAGCACCATGTTCGTGTCTGGTGTCTACAGAGGCTGGAGGAGGGTGTCAGATCCCTTGGAACTGGAGTTACCGACGTTGTGAGCTTTCATGTGGTCGCTGGGACTCGAACCTAGGTCAGCTGAAAGAGCAGCCGTCACCCCAGCCCTCACAGCTTTTAGACTTTTAACACAGGGAGGGAAGGCGTCGGCTTCTAGGCCATGAGGATGATGATGTCTTTTCTTCTCTCCTAGGCTGTCCTTCTACTCAGGGCACTCTTCGTTTTCTATGTACTGCATGGTGTTCACCGCAGTAAGTACTTCACGTCTGTAGGGGTAGGGGGAGTCACATAGGTCTGCTGTAACCTAGAACATGGGAGGGAGGGAGCCCTGGGCCAGCTTCAGCTGCGCAAGGCAGTCTCTGTGACTGCTGAACGGAGGACGTAGAGTGCTTAAAAAGACACACTCAGATCTTTCTGTCGTATGCCATGCAGCGGTGACTCATTCCAGGGCAGTGAACAGCACACGCACCAATCATCCTCTGCTCATCTTACTTGGAAAAATGAGCATTTGCTCCAAAGGAACCAAACTGATTCGTTTTCTAATGAGGAAACTGAGGAAGCTGGGCGGTCACATGGCACTTGGAGGGCTTTGTCCAAAGCACAGGCTGTGGTCTGCACTAACACTTTCCAAGGGCTCAGCCACATCTACTCAGGTGTCAGTCTCTGCCCTCGAAAAGGATCTAGGATTGTTTTGGTTGCTGTCAATGATTTATATTTTACACTTACAAACAAACAAAACTCTAAAATTTCCATGTAGAAAAAAATGTGCAGTGACTGGCAGTCTAACAGGGCTGTGGTCTGAGCTCTGCAGACTCTTGACAATCGAGGACACTTGCTTTCGATGACCTGAACCTTGGCGTCACAGATGGGCTTCCTCTATAGAGGGCCTCTGTGGCGGGCGGGGGGGAGGCTCAGCTCGTCCTGTGGGTGTGTGCCGCCCTTGAGAGGGCGCCTTCATGTCTCCCCAACCATAACGTGGTAACTGGGTCAGTGAGCCATTGTGGTGTAAGGTGACAGGAGCCGGAGGAAGGTGGCATCAGTGACGGTGCCGGCCTACCTGCCTGCCAGGTCCAATACCTTAGTTCCAATCCCAGCACCCGTGTAAGGCTGGGCGTGGATGTGGTGGCGCGTGCGTGCATTACTGGCACTGCTGGGAGGCAGGCAGGACAGTTCTGGAGGCCTTTGGTTAGCAGTCTAGCTGAACTGGTGAGCTCCAGGTTCAGTAAGAAGCCTGGCTCAGCCACACAACAAAGAGAAAGTCTAGACAGGTGTGTTATAAGCCAAGGCATTTCTGGATAAAAGCAATCACATGCTGTTTCAGTGACTTGACACAGGAGAAACATTTACCTGATTGCCATGTAGGCTTAGCTTTGACCTCAGCCGTGAACAGTGTCTCCTGGCTTTTCTATTTAGATACAACACCAGCTCCCCTCACCCACATGCCTGAGGTAGTGACTCATCTTGTTTCTCTGGCATCTTGGCATTATAGGTCAGTTCCAGGTTTGGGTGGAGATAGTCATTTAAAGTCTGAAGATTCTTGACACTTACAAATTAACTTCTAGTTAAAAATTCCTCCTAAAGCGTAAGCGTCCTTTGACTATTATTGCACCCTGGCGGGCAGCTCAGACCTGAGCTGGGTGCTGGGGAGGCGGCACCAGTGCCAGAGCTGGAGAGCACCACTCATGCAGCCCTGCTTTATACTGGCTGTCACTCCCTTGGATCTGGTTGGCTGCCAAAAAGCACCAGTTTGTGTGACTGAGTAGCCATGGGAAAGGGCAGTGAGAAATGCACCAGGTTTCCTGTGGAGGAGCACTGAGCAGGGGTGGATTCATGGCTCAAAGGCAGATGTGGACTAGGGTCTCCAGGAATGGCAGAGATGCCCAGAGAAGCTCAACTAATGCCTGTTTACACGTTTCTCTTCAGCAGAGTCATTCTCTAATGTAGGTGCAAGAGTCCAGTGTAGCGAGTTGGCGAGTATTTGTGTTGAGCATGCTGTTACAGTTGCTCAGGGCTTGGGGATGTCTTACATAAATATTAACTTTATTTTTCTATTCTAAAAATAGCACCCCCCTTTATGTTAGGGATCAAACCCAGCCCCATTGCATTAGTCAAGCTATACATCCTTAGCTCCCAAATAACCGGCCCCTTTACTCCAGCTTACAATGGGAAGTGAGAAATCTGTGAGAACATGTCTTCAGATGTGTCTCTAAAATGAACGTTGAAATTAAGGTGAAAATAATGTTTGAGACACATAACTGGTATGGTATTTTACAAATATGTTTACACCATGCACTTGCTATGCTGTGCAAGTTGTTTTGAGAACAGTGTCTAGCCCAGACATAAATTACTAAACATCATTTTTATGGAAGTGCCTGTGTGCATGTGGAGGCTGAAGGAGGACAGCCTCAGGTGTCCTTTGAGCCAGGGTCTCTCATGGCCAGGAGTCCATCAGTAAGGTAGACCAGCTGGCCGAGGGCCCTCCTCTGCTGCCTCTGCATCCCCAGCATTGACGTTACAAATGCAAGCTTTTTCCATGTGAGTGCTAGGGGTCCCAACTGTGCTCATAATGCTTCCAAAGCAAGCCTCACACACACTATCTTAGGGTTACAACACCTTGGGCGCAGCAACTTGGGGAAGGAAGAGTTTGACTTAGTGGACAGGAACTCAAACAGGGCAGGAACAAGGAGGCGGGAGCCGATGCAGAGTTACTTACTGGCTTGTTCCCCATGGTTTGCTCAGCCTCCTTTCTTATGGAAGCCAGAACCAATAATTAAGAGGATGCCCTACAGGCTAGCCTACAGCCTGACCTTATGGAGGTGGTGTCTCAGCTGAGGTTCCTTCTCTGTAACGACTGGCTCTGGCTTGTGTTAAGTTGATATGAGCCAGAGTCTCTCTGTGTAGCCTTGGCTCTCCTGGAATTCTTGGCCTCAGACTCAGAGATCTTCCTGTTTCTGCTTCCCGGTGCTGGGATTAAAGGCATACCTTTATTTTCAGGCATGTGTGTAGGGTGATTGATGGTGGCACATAGGGTCTTGTATCCCAGATGGCCTGAAACTTCTTTCCAACGTCCTGAGCGCAGTGGTTACAGGGGTGCACTGTGGCCACCTATATCTAAGTGACTAAAAGCTGTGGGGCGCACTGTGGCCACCTATATCTAACTGACTAAAAGCCGTGGGGCGCACTGTCGCCACCTATATCTGACTAAAAGCCGTGGCTTGCTTGTTTGTTTTTAAAATAGTAATAGGCTTCTACATAAAAAAAATTCCAGGTATTTATGTGCTAGAAACATGGGAAACATCAAGTACAGAAAAGGGTGGCAGGCTACGGAGGGCACACTTGTTTGGTGGTCCTGACTATATTATAACCCACACTACTTATTTGGCAGATTGTTATATATTTACTTCTGTCAGTCATTTATTTGGTCTTAGTTGCTGTTGTTTGAGGATAGCAGAACTCTTAATTCTTGTTGAATTATAACAGTTTATCCCAAGACTAGAAACAAATGACAACACCATACTAACATTTTAACTCAGATTGCAAGGGGAGGAAGAACTACCTTGAAATTCTGGCTAGTGTCAAACAGTGAAGCCCTGCTCCACATTTTGAAGGGCTTGGGATAGCTTCTAAATACAAGTCCTGGGGCGGGGTGTGTGTGTGTGTGTGTGTGTGTGTGTGTGTGTGTGTGTGTGTGTGTGTGTGTGTACGCGC
Source organism: Cricetiscus sungorus (assembly GCA_030556225.1). Taxonomy (NCBI): domain Eukaryota; kingdom Metazoa; phylum Chordata; class Mammalia; order Rodentia; family Cricetidae; genus Cricetiscus; species Cricetiscus sungorus. The sequence continues at coordinate 108,892 of JANBXA010000411.1, read as the reverse complement.
TCTAAAGTAGTAACTTAAGACAATTTTGCCTAAGGTTCTATTTCACATGTAAATATTTGAATAATCTACACACCAACACTTTAGAGGTGTGGTGACACTCAAGTTCTCAGCTGGCTGGCTGCTCAGTGAACTGTTCCCTCTCTCTCTCTCTCTCCCGTTAGCTTTATCTTCAAGCCAGGATGAAGGGAGACTGGGCAAGACTCTTACGGCCCACACTGCAGTTTGCTCTTGTTGCTTTGTCTATATACGTGGGCCTTTCTCGAGTTTCTGATTACAAACATCACTGGAGTGATGTGGCGGTTGGATTCATTCAAGGAGCCGTGGTTGCAATATTGGTTGTAAGTATACAGAGCAGCAGCAGCCTGCATGCAGACACTGCTAAACATTTTGAAAAATCCCCAGTGAGAAACCTGACAAGGTAGAAAATGTAGCTCAAAAATTCCAAGAATGACATTTTTTGTGTCTTTCAATGTTTTTGAGACAGGGTTTCTCTACACAGCCCTGGCTGTCCTGGAACTCACTCTATACTCCTGGCTGGTCTTGAACTCAGAGTTAGCCCCCCCCCCTTTTTTTTTTTGAGACAGCCACTCACTGTGTATTTGTGGCAGGCCTGAGACTCCAGGCCCGCCACACACCTGCTTCTCCAAGGCATCCACCAGTGTAACCAATTACTTTGACTTTTAAGTTGCTTCCTGAAATTTTGTGTATGATTTTTAAGCTCATGTAAAGTATAGCATTACATATTCTGTCCTGTCTGTATAGGCTGTGTTTGTGTCGGACTTCTTCAAGGACAGACATTACACAGAAAGAAAAGAGGACGACTCCCATACCACTCTACACGAAACCACCAACACTGCGCACAGCTACTCAAACCACCACCAGCCCTGAAGGGTGTGCGGAACCCGCTAGCTTTCTGAAAGGAGCAGCTGGAAGCAGAGGGCAGGAGGATGCATATTACTCCCCGGTGTATAGGCCATCACAGGACTGCTGCTATTATACCTCTAGGATACACCCACTTTACCTGTGTATATAGTTACATTTAACACAACAAGTACCGAATAGTTTGATTGAAAAAAAAATTTAAGCTTTCCACTAAAAACACTGCCCCACCTGTACAATTTTTAATTCAAAGATGCTATGTACAAATGTGTATGTTACATGCCTTCTTAGAATGAGATCTGATTTAAATATAATAAAATGCTGAAAACAACTTTTGAGTTGGGAGAACCACTTGAACACTTGTAGTCAACTGTTGAACTCTATAAGTAGAGGCTGGCAGCAAATACAATATCCCTCTTGATTTTGGTGATTCCTAAGGGAAAAGAAAATAACGCTTAAACTTTCAAGACATGATGCATGGCGTTCCTTGTACTAAGATTTTACAGCTCAGTCCTGACTCAAAGACTTCAGAGTCAAGCAAAAGCCCACAGCCCACAGCCCCAGAGAAGCTGGATAAAAAGGGGGATTATAAGAGGGACATGCATGGAGGCCCCAGGGAGGAAAGTAGCTGAGGTCTCCTGGGTAAATGAGGGGTGGGGGACAGGAACAAGAGGGGGAGAGCAATGGAAGAGACATCTTGATAGAAGGAGCTACTATGGGGCTATTGGGGAGAAACCCCGTGCTAGAAAAGTCTCGGGAATCCACAAGGATGGCCCAGCTAAGACTCCTATCAGTAGTGCAGAGGGTGCCTGAAGGGGCCTTCGCCTTCAGTCAGACTGGTGACTACCCTAATTGTCACCATAGAACAGTAACTGATGGAAGCAGACGCAGTGACCCACAGCCAAGCACTGGGCTGAGCTCCTGGAGTTCTGCCCAAGAGAGGGAGGAGGGATCATATGAACAAGGGGTGGGGCCAAGAGCATGATGGGGGAAACCTCAGAGGCAGCTGACGTGAGCTGGTGGGAGCTCGCATGGACTGACAGCAGGGAAATCTGCACGGGAGCCAACTAGACCCTCTGAATGTGGATGACAGTTATGTGACTTGATCTGTTGGGGGGGAGGGGGCTGGCAGTGGTACCAGGACCTATCCCAGGTACATGAACTGGAGTTTTGGAGCCCATTCCCTATGATGAGATACTGTGGTGCTCAGCCTTGATATGGGGTGTGTGTTAATGTTGACTCCTCAGCGGCCTTACCCCCTCTGAGGAGTGGCTGGGGGATAAGAAGGGAAGGGAGGGGAAATTGGAGTTGGTATGCCACATTTAAAAATAAATTCAGAGTCACCTGAAGAACCTTAGGGACAGTCAGTCAGTCCTAGCTCTCGCCAGCATCCCACGAGACAAAGTTTCTACCCAGGAAATAGCTTGTTAGACCAGGCTGGCCTTGAACTCCCACATATCTGCCTGCCTCTGCCTCTCAAGTGCTGGAACCAAAGGTGTGCTAGGCCTAGCTCTTTTGACTGGCACTCTACTGAGTGTAGTGTGCGAGTGACTAAGGCTATTAAAAAGGACTTAAGATGTCAGAAGTAGATGATCCAGATCAAGCAGTTATCTTTATATCCACGACCTGGGAAGCTTTGTTTATACCGGCTGCCCTATCAAACAGTGTAAGGTGGTATAGTACGTAAGCTAGAAATCACTAGCATGGACTGACTTACAGGTGGAGGCGACCCCCGCCCGCAGATGGCAGTCTGGCCACCCTTCTCCGCCCGCTCTCCCTATGCCCGTGCCCCTCTACAGACCTGGCCACTCCATTTTCCTGCCCTCCCCTACTTGGACTCACTCTGCTCCAAGCACACTAGGCCCTGCTGGAACTCAAGTATTGTGAGCATACATTATGGCCTCAAATGTCCACTCTGGAGGTCTTTAGGCTACTGTTTTGTTGTCTATTTTATTCTTGCAGAATTAACGGCCACTGACTTATTTCTCTTCCTCAAATTACAAGATAAGATCTACCAACTGCACTTTTATGTTCACTCTAACAGTTCTTAAAACAATGCTGGGCACATAATATTTAATAAATGTGTATAATTGGAAGTTTCTGTGTGTATAAAACAAAATCACCAAAATGTCCCATTAAAAAAAACTTTCAATTTTATGTATAAAGTATTTTATGATCCTTCACAACAGTCTGGCCAATGATACCTCAAAATGTCCTTCTAAGTTGTGACAAAGGTCCAAGTCTCAAGATTTGCCTAAATTATCAGAAGAGGTTTATAAACTAGATACTGACCTTCAGCAAATTTGTTCTCCAGCTCTGTGTTTCCGATGGCTTTTGCCGCCTGACACATCTGTCGCAGCAGCTCTTCCAGGCGCCTCATGCAACGAATGATGCTGCCTGCACAGAGAGGGCCAGTCAGTCACTTGCGACTCAACCAGGGACAGAAAGCACTGGTCAGGAGGCAGAGCTGGGGACCGTGGCTGGCTGGCTGCTACAGAAGAGGTTAATTAATCACCACCCTTGACTAAAGGATGCGTTGGCATGCTTTTAGAGGCGGGTAAACCAAAGGCCCTGGCTGTAAAGGGAGAAGAGCTTGAAGAGGGTTGGCAAGCATAATGACAAGTCTCTGCAGGAAGCAAGTCCACGGAGAACCCTACGTCGGAGTCTGGATGTCTATCACATGCATGTCTACCGCATGCAGGAAGCAAGTCCACGGAGAACCCTACGTCGGAGTCTGGATGTCTATCACATGCATGTCTACCGCATGCATGACCTGTGGAGACAGCAGGGTTAGCATGTTTCCTCAATGTCTGTACGGCGCTCTTAACAGGAGCAGAGAGGAAACAGGCCTTCCCTATGGACAGGCCTCTATCAAAGCAGAAGCTGTAGACTGTGCCACTTGTTAGACTTGGATCGGGAGAGAGCTGGCCTTCCCCCTAGTGGCCAGACATTACAGTGAGATCTGGGAACGCCACAGCAATGTCCAGACCACATTAGGAACACCATTTACCTTAAGCACAAGCTGTAGGAAAGGTGGCCACTCTGGCTCCATGTAACACTAGACAGTTCATTATTATGAAACTGACAATGTTAGCTGTGCTCAACAATAAGGCTCTTCTTACTGTTTACACCCTCCACATAACTTTGCATGTGTCCATGTGGGATAAACAATGGAAATACAACCCAAAACAGAATAAAAACAGGGAAGTGAGGTGTGGCAACGCACAGCTTTAGTCCCTGCCAGGACTCAAGGAGCTCTATCATGAGGCCAGCAAGTGCTATGCAAGGCACAGTGCGACCCTGTCTCCAAACCCTTCAAACCCAAGGCCTTCCGGGAGAACTCTACCACTCAGTTACATCCCCAAGTCCCAATAAATGTCACTTAGAATGAGGATTTGTCTCACTTGAAGGAAGACAAGTGCATCATCTCTAATACATTTAATTTTTGGGAAGTTACTGGGCTCCTGGCGAAAAGCCTGCTAAATGGGTCAGAAGGAAAGTGTGACGCAAGCCTCGACTAAGAAGTAGTCCATTCAATGGGTCACAGCCCTGTGACGCAAGCCTCGACTAAGAAAGTGAGAAGAGACTCGTGGCTTACGGCCTAGCAGCCCATCATGGAGAAGTTACACGGTGTGGTAGAGGGAGCGTGTGCCGTGTCGTGACTTTGGTCCTGGGAACATGACTACAGCACCATGGGAGTGGAGGAGAAGACTGAAGGCGAAGACCACCCGGGACAGCGTGGGTTGGGTGGGCTGTGCTGATGGGGGCAGCACGAGGCAATCTGGGACTGGCTGTGTTATTATGTGCTATTGTGCACGGAGGCCGGCGCTCTCGGGGAGGGGCAGCACTAGGCTGCAGTCAGCCATCTGGGAGGAGGAAGCAGTGTTTTTGCTGTCATCCTCCCACAACACACACATTGGCCAAACATCTGCAAAAACATCATGTGCCTGAACTGGAGGAAGGCTTTGCCATTCCTCCGAGTTCTCCTGGGGGAGAAGACTGCCCTTTGCATGAATGTGAGGCATTGTGATCCTTGCCACAGCTGTGCCCGTGCCAGCAATACGTGGGCACTCAGGACTCCCCCACTCTCCACAAGCTCGCTCCCACCTGTGTGGGTCTGGGCGGCAGGACAGAGGGCAAGGAGGGCCAGAATGGATCTCAGTACCTTCTGCTCCCACAGGGCCTACAACGTCATAAAAAATTAACAGTATCTGGGGGCCAAATACATAAGCCTATACACTATATTTCACATTCAAGGCATAAAAATGCCAGAATAGGCAAATCCATAAACACAGACATTAAAACTAGATCAGAGTGGTAACTTGAGTCCCGCACACATGCCTATTTTTCAATAATCCTGAAAGCTTCCTTGCATGTTGGAGGAGTACCCACTGCTTAGAAGACAGGATAAAATCAGGTTGAGAATATCTGAGGAAGGTTGGTGCTGTCCAACATTTCCTGTACAGGCCTGGGGCTCCGTGTTCTACGGAATGCTCATTAGGGTTCACAACTCCATGAGGCGAATAAGTACTATTGGTACCCTTAGTCTGCATGAGGTAAGGAAGAAAGTTCAGAACTCACACACAAACTGACCAAGGTCAGAGATGGAATTCAGGCCTGGCTCACTGGGAAGAAAGCACTCATGCCTGCCAGCCAAGCTTGGAGGTCCAAATCTGATCCACGGAAGCCACGAGGAATAAAAACATTGAGTTCTGAAAATTTTCCTTTGATCTCTACACGTATACCATAGCACATATAAAGTATTTGGGAGGAAAAAAGAATTCACTCTGATTAATACACATAAAATCATATATCTGGGATTTCTAAAATAACTCCATCACATTTTTAAGTCCTAAAATATAATTAATTCAGTTATACACTTAAAAACTTTTCCTAGAAATAGTCAATGCTGGTAACACAAACAAAAACACCCCACAAAACGTACATTAGTGTATTTTAAGGAGCAGTTAGAAAAGAAAGTCAAGAGTCTTCATTCTGCATGCTTCATAGCCCTTAACAGCAACAGTGACTTCACTGAAACAGAGCAGCAGAATGGCACCACGACGACAGTGGCAGAAGGAAACTACTCTTTCCTAGAGATGTGGCTGAGGGCAAAGACACAATATAAACCCCAAGAAAGCATGGGACCTTACTCTCATTAAATGCCCTAAGCTGTAAGGTATGCATTATGCTAGTCTCAAAATGAGGCTACCCTCCTCAAGAAAACAGGTGCAACGCACAATTTTTCCAGGAACATTGACCCAGAATGGGTAGGTAATAAGCTCAGAAGTACGTGGTGCCCTCTTCTGGCTTGCTCAGGTACTGCTAACACAGGGTGCCTACACATACATAAAAGAAAACAAACAAAAGCAGGTTTATATGCTAGGGCAGCAGCAGGAAGAATACGACTTAGGAGGGTGACAGGAATTAAAGGTGGCCTCGGCAGTCAGAAAACAGAAAGAAGGTGAACGGAGGAGGAAGAGTAAGGCACACAGGCGAGTTCCGGGTCAGGGTTTCAGCCCTCCTCCTCCTCCTCCTTAAAAGAACAGGAGAAAGCTGGGCTGTGGCCGCACGAGGACAACAATGGATGTTAAAATCGTCTCTTAACGGAATTTTAAAGGGAGCCCAGAGAGAATTTGTACTCAGCAGAGGTCCTGAGGTAGACGGATGTGGGAGCACACTCCAATCCTGCTACCTAATATCCGAGAACAGCAGTCAAAGGATACTGACAAGTTGTGCGAAACGGAAGCCTAAGCAAAGCAGTGTGCACGCGCACAGTGAATACAAGTACACAGCTTACTGCTGTGCCTAGGGAAGTCTGACATCATTCTGAGATTATATAACACAGCTCGTGGGCTGGAGAGATGGCTCAGTGGTTAAGAGCTCACCCTGCTCTTTCAGAGGACCCAAATTTCATTCGCAGCACCCACATGACCACCTGTATCTCCGGTTCCAGGGACACGCTCTTCTGAGTTCCTTGGGCACTGCATGTGCATACCCCACCCCATGGGTAAGCATGCATCTATGACACTGAATGTTTATGCAAGCTTCCCAAACAAAGTGGAAATGCACAGCATGTTGGAAAAAGGAACAGACCTGGTTCACACTCACCTGCGATTGGCAGAAGAGTGAGGTACTCTCGCACACGTGCCTTCAACAACTTCAAATGTGCACCACGAAACACAACCTAATGTTGTTTCACTATTGCTACAAAAATAGATAATAAAGTTTAACTAGTGAAAAGGCCAAAAGTAAAGTTAAGGAAACCCCCCACTTAAAATGAAGGACAGTCCGACCTGGAAAGCTAACCCAGACCACTGTCAGTTCCCTGGAATTTGCTAACCACCTGCAACTTCCCCTCACAAGACCCTAAGACCGCCAGATACCAAGAATTCAAACTGCCCCTCCTGCCTCTGTGTCAGCAGGTGGTAAATAGGGTCCTTAAGAAACAAAGAGATAGCTGCAACTCCGGTTTGCCCAGACAAGATTAATTAGCACACCCCAAGGCCCTAAGGTCTGCTGATCGGAACAGTGAGACCATCAGGCCTCAAGGGGAGAACCCATGACTGGTCAGATACTCAACGGAGAGGGGGTCCCAGGCCCACCCTAAGCTTGTGGTTTTTTCCTTTAAAAGTACCTGCGCCCAGAAAAATGTGGCTTCTCTAGCCTGTGTGCTGAGGGGGCCCGTTTGCGCAAACGTTTCCATTAAAGTCTCTTGCGTGTTGCATCAACTGGACTGGACATTGAGTTCTTGGGGTACCGACCGAAACGGGGAGACTCCTCATTCTGAGGGTCTTACACTAGGATCTGCCCAAGTTACCAGGAGTCACAGCATTGTAAGTCAATTCAGACAATACAAGAAAACTGAAGCAAGAAAACACAACCAGGTCAGGGCGTTCGTCGCTCACACATTGTTAGTGTGCCACAGCTTCAGGTAACAAGAGAATGGGGCACTGGGTAAGGGCTGTATATCCGATGGCTCTGGTTCTTTCCAGACTCTGAAACAGATCACTGTGCATACCCACAAACACCAACTGTCCACAGCTCCCATGGGGTTGGTGGAGGCGTTGTGGAGCAGTGGATTATCTAACATCTTTCCAGCCGACTGCACTTCTGTGCTCTTCAAGCCTTGCCTCACCGCCAGCAATGGAGCCAGCTAGACAGAGTGTAAGAAAGACCTCATTCCCACACTATCTCCATCTCAAGTTCCTATTAACTAGTGCTGGAATCTCTTCTTCTGGTTCTCCCAGAAGTTAAATTTGGTAATCATTACTTTTTCTTTTTAAATTAGTATAAACATACTAGCATAAAGCCAATGTTTTAAGCATCTTCACCTGTGTAATTTGCTAGCGCTGTCATTTCAGTGCCCCGAAGAGCCTATTCGAGGTGAGAACACCATGTAAGTCAGGGTCTAGTCTATCAGCAGCTGCCTAACGATCACACTAAGGGAACATTTTAACCCCTCCTCAGAAACTCTGTTCTAAGCCATCGCAGGCAATGCTGACCCCACAAGCTATGGCAACCATTCATCAGCACGGTCTTTACAGCCCTGCCTATTGTAACACTCTCCATGGATAAAATCACCTGTCTCTTCTAACACATGTTTAAGACTCATCCATACTGTAACATGAATCAGCATTCCTTTCTATAATAAAAACTTTTAAGATACCGGTGGGCACAACTGATTGCCTATTATATATATTATATAAGAGCATTTTTGTATGTACAGCTGTACCTGGAGGAAGAAGCAGAACAAACTCATTCAGTTTTCTCAGAGATTATTTCTGTCTAAACTGCAACCTGCTGTGCCTGCTGTACCACTGAGGTTCATGCCCTGCCTAATTGCTGCTATCTTGTTGGGTCCACGGTTAGGACCCACATACATCTTTACTCACCAGTCCCAGCTTATGCCAACTCCTGAAGGCAGAGACATTGCCTGTATTGTACTTAGCACAGTACTTGATCTGTACTAGAGTCTCAACATTATTCACCAACTAAGATTCAAGCACTGATTACTAAGTTATCTAGCACTAAATGTGTGCCACTGTTTAAGCACAAACAACACACTATTTTCTACTATTATCAGCAAACGTCCTTTCTGACACTGAGTACACTGCCCAACAAACACCAGTGGGAGAACATGTACTACACAACACTGGCCTTAAAACCCTACAGTGGGTAGAAGGAAATAGCTTCAATGGGTAATTCATAAGGATTTCCCAATGCTAAATGCTGGTCAGACAGCGTGACTAGCCACTGTTTTAAGTCCTAACAGATCTATCTGATGGGCACACAGAAACAGTAAGCACTAGCTCATATAGTCATTCAAATTTAGTTTGATAAAATAAAAATCCTATCCATTTTTCAAGGCAACAAAGAAAATAATTTGTTTTTAAGTTCTTCAAATAGATCTCAAAATAAACCTTTTCTTGCATAAGACACCCCATAACCCATAACATGTGCTATGATCACCACAGTTAAGTTATTGTTTGAAGAACTCTATTTCAGTATGCAGGAGCCTAGCACTCTTTGTGCCATAGCGTTAAGACTCTTCAGGAAGAGACTATGAACACAGCACACTAAGGTTGTAACACTAAAGGCACACTGTCCAACCAACCAAACAAACAAAACAACACAAACAAAAAACAAAAACAAACAAAAAAACACACCCACAAAACAATCCAACTAAATTCTATCTTTTGCTCCCTCCACTCTCTTGACAAGTCTGGAACTCACAGAGATCCACCTGCGTCTGCCTCCTGAGTGCTGGGATTAAAGGCGCGTGCTGCCACACCCGGCTACTGCTTGCTTCTTAGCTATTACTTTAGAGCAAAGTAAACCTACCTCTGCTATGCATCATTATTGTTGCATGCCACTGTGACTTCTTGAAGCAGACACTGCACACATACGAATGCTTATGTTAGTAATTGCTGCTGTTATTATGTAGCACGTGAGCTTTAATTTCATCCTCATCTTGCAATAGCTAGGCAACAAAGAAGTGGTAGTACCTCTGAAACACAAATTCTGTTGTGCACTGACCTAGGTTCCTGTGTGTTAAGGGAGCTTCCTTCTCACAGACTCAATTGCTGCTACCTATTATGATCTATGAAAGATCCCCGTCATTCTTTGCACACGTTTCTTTCCTGTACATAGAAATGGTATGTGGTACAGTAGGGTTTAAGAGATGAAGCTTCAACTTGATAAGCACGGGAGGCCTGCCCCTTTCTGAATAGCAATGGAGGAGTGGAGGGGTGTGGCAAAGGCGAGGAGGAGGAGGGAGGGAGGAGAAACTGCAGTCGGATGTAAAAATAACAATCACAATCATAAAATCATTTTTCAAAAACAGATGAAGTGTTAAGCCACACTGCTGTCACATTTCATTTACCGTGTGCAAAACTGAGGTGATAGTAACCTTACCTTCGAAGACATCTGTCATTTTGCAGATGTGAGCAAATGTGGCTCCAGTGGCCCACGTATACACCACATCCATCAAGTGAGGTTTGAACGAACTTAGGTACGTTTCTTCATCAATCTCCAGTTTTGCTTCTGCCGAAACCTTTGCAATCCTTTTAGCACATTCCTTTTAAAAATACAAGACAGAGTTTAAATAAACTTTTTACTGAGTATCTCCCATTCCACTTTTTTCTTTAGGCTTCTGAAGCCAGGGTTCTACAAACTAGCTGTCCTATTTCAGGAGTGTTCAGATTTTCAGCACTGCCTCTGTGAGTGGGGCATCCTGGTCTAAGTAGGCACAGCACTCATGCTCACAAGTGATCACACAGCCAGTCTTCCTGCTGGGTCAGTCACAGTGCTGAGACATGCCCAGGGGATGCGTAACCTCTGTGACAGCTATACATTAACTACAAATCCTACAACTCACTACACTTATCCAACAGCGGCAGCTAACTAATCTCCAATGCCTTAAAAAGAAACAAAGGCCTAAAGATGGCCCAGCAGTTAAGAGGGCATGAAGCTCTCCCACAGAATCTGAGTTGGGTTCCCAGAGCCCACAGCAGGTGCCTATGACCACATTTAACGCCAGCTGCAGGGAATCCAATGATCCCTTCTGGCCTCTGTGGTTACCGGAACTCACACACACACCAACCCCACATACGTTTAATTAAAAATATAATAAAAAGTTAAGTATTTTAAATTACTTTAAAAAGAAAAACCCAAAAGCTAACAAGTACTAGAATTAATTGTTATTTTTTAAGGCCGAGGAAGGTGGCTGGAGAGATGACTCAGTGGTTAAAAGTACGGACTGTCCTTCCAGAGGTCCTCCTAGTGCAGGCACAGAACTAAAAATTTCCTCAGTCCCAGGTCCAGGAAACCCATAAGATACCCTTTACTGGCCTGCATGGGCACTGAACACATGTGGTGTACAGATATACACACAGGCAGAACACCTGTACACGTAAAATAAAAAAATGATCATGGGTAATACTGAGGAAGAAAAATAACTAAAGAGACTGTCAGCCAGTATGACCTTATTCACATTACTTTGTTTTAAATCTGCACTTACAAAGTCCATACAATTCATTACAATAATGATGGTAGGTGCTTAATTGTTTAATTACTAAACTGAAAACCAAAAAGACCAATAAAATATAACTAACTAATACAACTGATACCAAAATATTCAATCTGTGGAGTAACACAGTGCCATGATTAAGGTGTATATTTTTTTCCTTGATTTTTTGAGACAGGATCTCACTGTGTAACCCTGGCTGTCCTGGAAATCACTCTGTAGACCAGGCTAGCCTTGAACTCACAAAGATCCAATTACCTCTGCCTCCCGAGTGCTGGAATTAAAGCCATGCACCACCCCTGCCCAGCTTACCTGCATTTGTCGAAGAGGCCCAGCTAACTGTTCTGTTAATTTGGGCATCTCACTAGACTGTGATAAAGAAAAGAAAACCAAGTATGAAAACTCAAAGCACTACTTGCTGGCAGAAACGAAGCAGAGCTTTTATATTCTCTCACACCAAACACTAAGGCTTAACTTGTGAGCATTTAAGTTGTCTAAGCAGCCTTCACCTCTCTCTGTCTCTCTGTCTCTCTCTGTCTCTCTCTCATTTACACACACACACAGTACCCTCCTCCTCCTCAGTTATCAACGGAACCATGGAAGAAAGCAACACTGAAATTAGTGTGGTCGTCATCAACAACTTAATCATAGCTTAATTATGAAACAGTTTAGCTTATAGGAGGGTATGTGTAGACTGAAAATGTAGGGTGGGCATTTAAAATACTGTGCCTCATTTTAATTTTATTCATGTATTTCTCGTTGTTTAATCACATATATGATAGTTCAAAGTTTAATTCAATTCATACTTTTCTTGTTTTTGCTCTATAAATCAGGCTGGCCTTAAACGCAGAGATCTACCTACCTCTTTAGTGCTGGGATTAAAAGCATATGCCACTATGCCCAGCTGAATTTCAATACTTTTAATACTGCTTTTCTCAATAGTAGCATTTGTTACTTTCAAATTTAGGTAACAGAATTTAAGTCCATCGTTCTAACCAGCTAAATAAAATTAAACAAGCTACTCGAATTCTCTGAAGAAAGTATGTGTCAGGGTTTAGAAAATCATATTTCACAGCGTTTTGGGGGCTGTCAGGACTTCAAGCAGTGTGTGTGTGTGCGTGAGTGTGTGCTGGCACAGGTGCACAGGCTAGAGGGTGTTCTTCACATGCCATGTAAGCACCCACTTTTCTGCTTGTTAGCACCAGGGTCTTTGTCGGCATGTTAGCTAGTTTCCTAAGATTCTTCTGTTTCATCTCCCATTTCCCACCGACACTAAGAATTCAGGCACTTGCACACTACTGGGTCTGGATGATAGATTAACATTTTAAAAAGCAACTACAGAGTAGTTGCAATATCATGTACATAGTATACCAGACTTAATTTTGATTTGGTATGTGTGTGTAAATACATTATTGAAGAAATCATGAATCAACGAAAAAAAAACAAACAAAAAGAAATTATGAATCAGGCTCATACATAAGCCAGGAAAGCAAAGGTCTCTCTGCTGCATTGCCAGTGTCTGTACCCATACACTATAAACACTGCATGCTTAACCAATTTTTGTGCATACATGACCTTCATGTTTGAAAGATTTGAGTAATACTCAAACACTACAGGAAAAAAAAAAAAAAAGCATAGCTTTAGAAACATTTTAAAATGGAAGTTAGTATGTTAAGTACATTTTATCTAACATACCAAAGTATTTTAACCTAGTTATTCTTTTTGGCTTGACATTATCATGGCATATAAACATAAAATAAGTCTTATTATTAACAAGTATCCATTATACTACTTAATCAAAATTATATGGTGTGTGAATAAAGCATATTTAATAACAAATTAACTCACATTCTCTTGAAACACAAAACAACTCAAAAGTGCAGTTGCCTGTTCTGCAGAAAGGTCATTGAAAAGGCCATTGAACATCATCTCTGTTAGAAGGAGCTCATCAGCACTAAAGAGAGAAGAAAGTTCACAAGTCAGAAGATAAAGACATACCTTTTTATTTTATAGCAATAAAATATATTATTTAATCATGAAGAAAAATCACAAAGTATAACCAAAATTTGTAAAGGAAATGGTAGATAGACCTTTCTGCTTGTCAATGCATAAAGAGCAGATGTCAAGCGGACACTGTAAGAAAGCCCGACACCCAAACGCACATATTCACTCAACCGGCTCTTGACTGTTCACTTCTCTGGCCCAAAGAACTTCTAACTTCTAGTCACTTAAAGTAGTGTACAAAACAACATTCTATTAGACAGTATAATGGGAGTGTACCCTAATACTCACATTCGTACTTGGCCACACTTGGCTTGCCTGCCACAGCAGGTAAGAACCGGATGCAGCAAACACTGCTCCCCCCGGGCATATGTGGTCTGGGTCTCATTAGTGCTAGCTCATTACTTGAGGCTCATCTTTTACATCATCAGGGCACACTATTTTAAATTGCTCTGTAACTACAGAACATCTTCATATCTGGATTTACATTACAAGATAAGACACCTGCTATGACTAGAATTTTTTCAGTTCTTTTTTTCTTCATCTTTTTGACTTTTGACTACATATAAAATATTATGGAAAATTCAGTATACAAATCATAAAACATGAAAATCCATCGTTACAAGTAATTTTTATTAGAAAATTAAGACGCTTCAGATCTCACTACAAAAACAGTACACAAGTTCTTTCTATTCAACAATTTCCATTTTTGTTCCCTTAAATTTTTTGTTTTTTAAACTGGTTCTTGGACAACATCAGACAATGTTGCTTCACGTCTCTTCCCTACCTATCATCACCGTTCCATTTTGTCCCTAAAAATACATTATATAGTTATCGTTTTGTTTCATGTGGCAGGGTCCCAAAATCACTGGCCCAGACTAATCTCACATTCATAGTAATCCTCCTGCTACAGCTTCCCAAGTGCTGGAATAACAGGCTCGAGCTACCTTGCTCAGCCTGTTTGAGATGCTATTTATATGACTAATTTCACCATTATCCCTGTCTAGGATGCTCTTTGTGTTATGTTCTGAATTGTGTAATTACAGAATAACTTTCTTAGCAATTTTTCTCTTTGTTATAGTAGGTAGAAAATGAAAAAAGTTCAAATCTCTGTTCAAAGTAAGGTAGAAGACAGACTGTAAAAACAGTAGTATGGATTTCAGAAGAGGGCCAGGTAACCAAAGCCACCCATCAGTGCTCTGTGGAAGTGCTCTGACGGCGTCTTAGATAGATGGCTGGATACGAAACAGGCCTCAGGCAGACTGGAGAAGCACAGGGAGCAGAGCACTGCAGAGCATGGATGGGGTAATGTCGTAACTGCGAGAGAAAACAGCATCTGCGGGATGTGCCTACAGAGGGAAGCACAAGACACATGAAACTCTGGAGTTTAAACAAACAGGGAATCGCTGAAAAACGTTCACCAACTAGAAAGACATGTGCTAACATGCTGACAGCAACCTATAGAGCATGTGGTAACTCTCAAGACCAAACAGCAACAAGAAGAGGACAATGTCATTATCTAGGTAGGAAAAGTAAGGACACGAGGCAGTGCGTTAGAAAGAAATGGGGGAAAGATAGAATTTTAGACTGACTCAAAGTTCTTAAAAATTTAAAGAAGATTAATGTACTTTGATATATTGTTATTTCTATCGAAAGTACATCAGACTAAAGTCAATACTCATTATTCCATGCTGAAATCTAGCTGCATATTTAACTTCTACATTCTTCATTCAACTCTAGGTAGGACAAGAAGAACATTATTCCTTTAACAGGAACTTCAGCATATGAATCCTTATTTGCATTGTGTATGCACTTATCTGCACAGAAGGAAAGCTAAACTATATCACAGGCTGAAGAAAATGAACGAAATCTCACAAATTATGCATAACCTATGAATATTTAAAATGAAGACTAGGCCCGGAGTTCTGGATTCTTGGCTTCTCTGGGTAGAGACATCATGTCATCCAGAAAACAATGAGCCAACCCCGCACAGTCCCTGCTGAGAGCTTCTAGAGGCGGCGGAGTGTCTACTGCTTACACGTAACCAGCATGAGAAGGCCTCTACCCGAAATGCTCCAAACCAGACCATTTCCTAAGTCTACGATTCTCTGGGCACATCCCCTCGTACCATGTTGAGGACATTAAAACAAAACAAAAAAAAAGCCTTGATGGGCAGTGGTGGCGCACGCCTTTAATCCCAGCACTCAGGAGGCAGAGGCAGGCGGATCTCTGTGAGTTTGAGGCCAGCCTGGTCTACAGAGTGAGTGCCAAGACAGGGTCCAGAGCTACACAGAGAAACACTGTTCTGAAAAACAGTCTCAAAACCATCCTTTATGCATTGAGAATGAAGGCCATCACAGCATGAACAAAACAAGACACAGTCAGGAAGAATTACACTGCTTATGACTTTCAAAAGGGGACAGTAGGGATAAGGTCTCCAAGCTCTTTAAAGCTTCTAAGGAAGGAAACTTTGCTCATGATGGGAAATAGTGGATGGCTTTTGAAGATGGATGGAAACTGTGATTTTCTCAGTGGGTCTCAACAGCCTTTCATCTTCTACAATTGTACTATCCACACAGGCTGCCCCTGTGTAAGTGATAACTTCAATTAAAATAAACAATTTATAACTCAGTTCCCTGTCTCAAGTCACCATTTTAATTGCTATATCATCACACAAGGCTAATGAACACCTGGAAACACAGTGAAGGTACAGAACATTCCAAACACAGAAGAGAGGTCTGTGGGATAGCTGCTTTCCCTAACAAGACACAGAACTTAACTGCTTCTGTTTGAACCTAGGAGCATTTGTGACTCAACTGACATGAGAAGCCGATAGAGGCCATCTGTGGACTCTGAGCTGGGTTACAAAATGCCATCAGAAAACATGGCACAACCTCTCCGTCACCTTGGAGTCCTAAGCCTCCATGTTCGTAGAGCCACCATTCTGAAGGCCATGCCTGAAAAGTGCCCAACTGGCCCATGTGGAGAGGAGAAAGGGAAGGAGGGTAGAGAAGGGAAGGAGAGGGTGAGTAAGCTCCATCTATTCTAACACTAGTCTCTTTCTCCTAGTATGTCACGTCAAGATCATCTCAATGCGAGGGGGTGGGGGGGGATATCCTGAGCCAGAACCACGTGACCAAACCATTCTCCAACTGCTGTCTCAGAAAAGAGAGTAAAATAACTACTGATTGAAACTCTAACAAGGTGGTGAAAGATTACCCAAGCTAAGAATACTACAGCTGTTCCCTACTATCCGTGAGGTTTAAGTCCTGGGATACACCCCCCACACACACCCAAAGGATGCTAACCCTGAGAGTGTTCAAGATCCTAATAACTTAAGTAACTCTAAAGTCATCTCCGTATCACGTACAGCATCTAAGACTATGTTAGGCGAACAATTGTACTGCACTGGCAGCGGATAGGGACCAGGTAAAAGGACTACACATATGCATTATCTAAATTCTGGCTAAACCGTAGATACACAATAGAGCTGACACTGTACTTCTTATGCTTACCCTCCAACTTGAATAAAACCTGTTCACTCCCTTGTGTTCCCTCCTTAATGAGTTAGTTAGATAAACTAAGATATAATTTGTATATTTACAAACAAATTATGTAGCAAGAATCTCAACATACACAAAAAAGAATCCATAGAAAATATAGCAAAAGGCCTATGTTAATGACTGAGATCCATGAGATTTTTCTAATTTCTCAACCCCTTGATCCAAACTGTATTCAGAATGGAAAGCATGGTAAGACCTTCATATTTAAGAGAGCTGTTTCCTAACAAGCAGTGTCCATGTGAGATACAGAAGAGCACTTAGAGGTCTCTGTGGAACATCTTACCTGCTTATTTCACAGGCCACACGTCCTTTCATCTCTATGACATCAGAAGACGTGGCAAAGCCCAACCGTCTTAAAACACGCTTTCGACATTTGAGTTCATCCATTTGCAGGACAGTCCTTGCTTTCTTCAGCTCCCGCTTTGCAGATTTAATATCTACTGCAATCTAGGGTGTATAAAAGTAAAAGCAGTTTAATAATAAACTTAATAGTGTTTATTAACTATTAAACAAAACACCAAAAAGTACTTTATATATATAAGGTCACCTGGTCCATACCCTTCTCACTAAGAGACAGCTGTGTTTGTTGTTTGAGCAGTAGGGGCTTGCATGCAATGCTAGGAGAGGAAGGGCGTGTCTGGAAAGTTAAACACTGGCCAAAATGTTCAACAGGTGTAAAACACAAAATACCCACATAAACACTCAGGTATTATTAAAACACAGAAATGAATACCTAAAATTGTGCCTTTAGGTTTAAGGGATTGAATTTTTAAATCAGATAATCAGTAAATAACACATATTTTCTAACTATGGCAAAAGAATGGTTCCACAAAAAAAAGAAAACAGTCAATATTCTGAAAAGGGAATTTAAATTCAGAAAAGGAAAGTTTAAAAAGATGGAACTTAAACCTCTAAAGCTTTGCACTGTAAACTTTAAGTTCAATGGAGAAAGGCTAAGGTGAGGAGCAACCGTGTTTACTTAGATCACTGGTGTGCCGGGTTCCAGCGAGTCCATGAGTCTCTGCACTCTTGAGTGAGGGAGCAGTGAGCTCAGGAGCGGTAGCTTAGCAGGAGCACTAGCTTAGTGTGCGTAAGCTAGGCCTTGAATTCACTCCCCAGTATGAGACAGGAATTTAATAAATGAAATTTAAAGCAATTCCAAAAGGCAACAATATCAAATCTGCATTTTACTACTGACAAAGCTGAGACAAGAAATTACTAATTTTAAGACATTAATGTCACAGAACTTCTGAGTAATCCCAAGTTTAACTCAGCAAGTAATAAACATCCACTGCTATGAACTGATGAGATGTTGTACTACTGCATTACAGGAGGCAGTAATTTCTAAGGTAAATTACTGCATGTGAACTACCATGACTATCAGGTCTCTCAGAAAAAAAGAAATGTTCTAGAATGTCTTTGACTGAGATGCCTACATGAGCAGAGTTAAGTAGTGTGGTCATAGGAATGGGTGCTGGGAGCTGGAGAAGTTGGCTTGGTGAGACTCACTGCTCCTGCAGAGGGCCCATGTTTGGCTCCTCAAAGCCACAGGGCAGCTCACAACACCAGGGGCCCAACACCCTCTCCTGGCCTGCGGGAGCAGCAGGCACGCGTGTGGTACACGATATACATGGACAGCTTATACACATGAAATGAAAATAAACAGACCTAAAAACTTGTCTCTGCCATACCTGTGCTTTTTTTTCACAAAGTGTGTACACAGTTTCCAGGTTTGGGTCGTTGTGAAGTGGGTGTGAGTACATTCGATGCTCAAACGCCTCTACTTTCTGAATGACTTTCTTCAGTCCTTGATCTTGAATGCCCATATCATCAATAGGATCCAACAAAGGGACGCCATCAGGAAAACGCTTCTGAACTTCCTAAAACCCAACACATAAAACTGATTAGTAAGATTAGACTAAAACACTATTTCCTTCTTTGTGTTTCTATGGCTATGGCCTTAAAAAGGACTCTCTATATACATTCCCACTTAAACCGGAGAGCAATTTCCCATGGCATTTGATTTCGAAAATTCCATTTGTGGGGAGGAGACCACAGGGTCTTAGTCTGCTGCATAGGTTAGGTTCAAACTCACCATCTCCCTGCTTCAGTCTTTTGAGACACATTCTATGACAGCTTGAAAATTCCTTTTCATTTGCTAAGCTACAACTAATAGCCAATAGGCAAAAATCTTAGCATCTTAGGTACTATTTCCTCAATTTTTACATGATTCGAAGGGGTGGGTTATTTCTAGCCAGGACACAACTAGCTAGAAATCAAACTTTTATTGCTAACTTCTCTGTGGCAAAGAGGACTCTTTAGTCCTCCCAGGAAGGGGTTCTTCTGGCAGGCTCAGCTGTAGCTCTTCCTGGCCCATGAGCAGGTGAAGAGGCCAAGGGAATCAGTGTATCCAACAGGCACAGCCAGAAGTAGGACTGAGAGAGGGCCTGACCAGGCCAGAGCAGCACAGCCTATGCCAGGGAGTTCCAGCAAGGAAGACCAGCCTGGGAGCTGGCGACTTACCTCCATAAAAACTCACTCTAATTTAAGTTTAAACAGAAAAGTACAAGCTGACTTATTTCTGAAGAACAAGGTGAACATTGCCCCTTCCAGACAAGAGCAGTATTTTAGCTAACTGGAAAATAATCAAGTATTTTTCTGTTCAGTTATGGTATTATTAGGAAAAAACGTATTGGAAAGCTATCCTGAATTCTCTCTGTAGACCACACTGGCCTTCCTTGGCCTCCCAAGGGCTGGGATAAAAGGTGTTCACCACCACACCTGGCTATATTTCATTTTACTTCCAAGATTTATTTATCAGCTAACAGACTGGTTCATTAGTGGGTTTTTTTTTTTTTTTTTTAAAGAACAATACAACTTCATCAATTTATTTTTAAATTCTCAAGAGAAGCATTCACTTTTGGAAGCCTATGGACCACAACTTAAAAGTTTGTACTCTAAGGGCTAGAGATGGTTCAGCAGATAAAATCATTTGTTGCTGAGGACCCAGATTCAATTCCTAGTAGTCACCACCTGGCAGGCAAGCAACTCCCTCCCCATTCCTCCAGTTCCAACCCCCCCCCCTTCACAAGCACCATGCATATTTGCATACATGCACGCAAAATAATCAGACAGATAAAAATAAAATTAAAGCAATCTATTTACCGCTGTTTTTTCAAATTCTAGAGGGCCTTCTCTGTATAGTACGGTATAATAAATGTTACTGAATAGCTTTTATCAGAAAATTTCTAGCAGAAAATTAAAAATTTTGAAAGTTATATTTGTCCCACTGAAAAGAAAGTATTTTTAAAATTAATTTTGGTTTTGTTGTTGTTGTTTTTTTGTTTGTTTTTTTTTTTTTTTTTGGAGGTGGGGTTTCTCTGTGCAGCCCTAACTATCATGGAACTAGTTCTATAGACCAAGCTGCCTCAAACTCAGGAGATCTGCCTCCGAGGGCTGGGATTACAGGACGTGTTTACCACCACCTATTCGAAAATAAAATATCTTAATGAATAAAAAAAAAAAAAATTCTATTTGTTACAGCACAGTGAAGATTAATGGTGAGTTTATGAGTCTTCCCTTGGTAACTGTCCTTTGATGCTATACTCAGATCCACAATGCTCAATATTATGTGTTTACAGTTTCTCTGAAATATATGTAAAAGCATTTCAGTCATTTCTAGGTAAACCCACTTATGTAAGGTTTATACATACCTGTATGGATTTTAAAACACTCTGTCTGTTGTCCACAGGCCGAAGGTCTTTGGGGATGTAAAGCCTAACAGTGCTGATGGCAGATAAGAGATGCACCAAAACTGGAACAACCTACAAACACAGTGTTAGGTAAGACTACAAATAAATTCCACATTTCCCATTCTTTCCAAAAATTGTGTCCATCAAGGGAAGCAGCACTTAGAGTACGTCACAGATCAACTGCTTACCAACAAAGCCTAACCCTTAGTGGAGACTAGTGTGTAAAAATGACGACAAATCGTAACAAACGGTACATTACATGAAGGCCCTCTCTTCAGAGTCCAGCTTACTCACGTTTGTATTCCCATGACTTGGCACTTTTAAAACATATAAAGACATTCTAGCACTACGGATGAATGCCCCTGTGTAAGAGGGTTAGGAAGACAAGGAAAGGACACCTAAGTTCCACATGGACTGGAAGGAGATGGAGGAGGAGGGCAGGGGGAGCTCTTTAAAGAGAAGGCGACACATTCCCCTAGGAGTCATCTTCCGAAACACACACCCAAACTTTCTCCCAAGCTTTCCCAGTTAAGCAGGCCTTTCCTCACCATCGAATATGCCATCCTGCTGCTCTGACCATCATCACCGGGAAGGCCCAAGTCCACGTGCAGTGAGGTCAACCATTTATTTCCTACGCTCACAACTGTCAGCATTTACTCTTCCACGGCCACTCTTATACTCACGCCCTCCAAAAGACGTGAGTCAAGCTCTGCCCCTATTCCACAGGAGTATTATGATGGCTTAGTACACATTCTAGACGAGGACCACCTATGTTTGAAGTCAGCTTTCAGCTAGTTGTAGGAACATGAAAAGGCTACCTAACTTTTCCTACATTTCAATTTCCTCATCCTAAAAATGTGGATAAAATAATGTCTAACTCATTAAATTTTTATGCATAAAATAGTTCAACTGGTACCCACCCTTGAGTTTAGGAAAAGGAACTCCTAAGAATTCCCCAAATAGAAATATGAAATTTTGTGGCCAGAGAAATGGCTCAGTGTTTAAATGGTTCAGTATGGACTGCTTCTGCACAACCTATTTCTATCCTCCACAGGCACACACACACACACATACACACACACTCTCACACACACACACACACACACACACACACACACACATTTACAGTGTACACATAATTAAAAAGTAAACCTTAAAAAACAAAACAAAGACCAGAAAGTTTTCTAAATAAAGAGTATGTATGCAAGCATGAACCTGCTGAGTTCTATTCCTAGTACCCATGTAAAAGCTGGCAGAGGCAGAAAAATCACTGGCATTTCTGGATCAGTGAGAGATGGTCTCCTATAGTGATTGAGGTGTCTACCCTACACTCTCCTACGCACAGATTTACAAACGTACACACAAATACACTCACACCCCCCCCACACACACACTTTAAATGGCCTGTTTACACCAACGCTGGGGAACAGAATGTCAACCCTAACCCAGACAGTGTCTTGATCGTGCATCTCACATTGGATAGATTCTGTGACAAATAGCACCTTGTATTTGTCAGCCAGAGAAGCCCTTTCTCCTAGGGAAGACAACTCAGCTTTCAAAGTGTTCACAGCCATCTTGCCCCCACCCTGACTTTACACTCACATTCACTTCAGCATCCTTCTATTCAGTGAACTATAAATTAAAATAAATGAAATTTTAAAAGCACCATTAGAAGTAGAGGAAAGACCCTCAGTTTTCCTAAGGTTAAATAAAGGCTTCTTCCCTAAAGAGGCTTTTTACTGAATTAAACCTACGGTCCACAAGTCTTCTGGTCTTGTGGTACCAAGTAAAACAGGTAGGCTTAATAAAACTAGGGCCTATAAAAGGACAGACAGCAACGGCTTCAGCTAAAATGCTAGTGTCAGTAGATGCGGGATGGCCACAGGGGCCACTGTCTATAGATGTAATGAGGATGGCCACACGGGCCACTGTCTGGACATAAGCCACACTTTTAGTAATGCATATAGCTGTGACTAGCACACCCTCCATGAGAATCGCAGTCTTGAGATGAGTGCCACACAAGCTATCTCCACGGCAGTCGCTTCTAAGGCCCCACCTTCGGGTGTGCTGAACAGGCACAAAGGAAGACTGCTAGCCTCTCTTACAGGCAGGCAGGCAGGCAGGCAGGCAATCAGCACAGTAATGCTGGGAAAACACAAAGATGTCTTTTGAGGGTAGAATTCTGGAGCACAAACTAGAACACTGAAGGACAGAGATGAAAAGGCAGACAGTATTCAGAGCTACACACTTCTAAATCATTAATATTAAATTTCTTAAACACTGCCAATTCCACGTCCTATAATGACTTATTCTCACACACACACACACACACACACACAAAGTGGCAGAATTTACTTTGTAGAAACCAAGTTGATTATAACAAATATCTCCTAAAAGCCTAGTCAATACACCATATTGCTTACAAACAAGAAAATCCTATCATGATGTTAAACTTCAGACACTCGGAATCTCTGTCGCAAGACTTTCTAGTGATCTTCTCACTTATACCGATATGAGAACAGAAGATGCACAAGGGATGGACGTACCTCAGTGGCAGAACACTTGCCCGTAAGAGCTTGAGAGGAGGCCCAGAACTGGGAGAAAAGCAACAAACCACACACAACAAGTGAGTGTTTCAAATGCTAAGCGTCCTTTACGTCTGCCTCTTTCTCTTTTCCAATGTCTTACACTGATTGGAAGCTGACCTGAGTTGACAGCTTTAAGAAAGCTCATATGCTAAATCTCGAGATGAAAAGCTCACAAACCTGCATCTCTCCTTTCTCGTCAGGGTTGGCTGGCTTTGCTGCCTCGGTGGCAGAATTCTTCAGGCTTTCTTTACTACAGCGCAGGAGTACTTCCACCACATACAAGGGGTCCAGCTCGCCAGAATTAGGCTAGAAAAGCCGGTAAAAAAGGCAAACGTGTTAACTCTGGGCTAACATGGCTTGTTTTCTCAATATTTCACATTACTGCTCACGCAGCTCAGTTAATGTTTGGCTTGTAAGGCCGTCTCTGTATCCCTCTAAGCAGTACTTGATGGCAAAGCACAGGAGTAACTCAGGTGCTTATTAATTCTATCTTTCTATTATGACCATGACCACCTATGACGTCAAATATCACTTGCAACTTTCTAATGAGTGGTATGTAAAATTAGAAAAGCAACAAAAACAGTAGTATCCTAAATTTATCTCTATGAAATAAAATCTGATCCTGTTAATTTGTTAGATGAGTGGCTAGCTAGTCTTGAAATTGAGCCAGCCATGTGTCATGTGCCTGTTATCGTTTTTATTATTTAGTTGTAGTAGTCAAAAGTCTGATGGACTCAAAGAGGAGAAACATAAACTCATGAAATTAGAATCTCGTGTTAGAAAATCTCCACATGTCTTCAGGGGCAAGAGTTTACCTTAACATTGGACTTTTTTGAAAAATTCACTACTACTCCCCAGCCAAAATCATCTCCTTCATTTTTCACCTGAAAATAAAACAAACAAGCAAACAAAAATAATGTTTATACAAAATACAGAATTGTAGCCTTCTATATCTAGCTACATTATAGGCTAACAAGATTTTTAATTATTCCTAATGCTTTTAAAAGATTGCAAGGTGTTAATTCTACAGTAAAACAAAAACACCCAGCAGTCGATTCCATCAGCTTTCAGAACTGCCACAATAGGAATCTCTCAACTGGAAAACAAATGTTAAACATAACACTGTTCTGAGACTACTAAGATTTCATACCTAATCATCTGATATTTACATTGGCTCATTTTTAGATAGCATGCCATCATTAGAAAGCTGAAAAGTGCTGCCTAAAAGCCTTCATGGAAACACCTAACTCGGGACAGTGAGCTACAGATGAAATAATGGATCCTGAGTAATCCTATGGCAGGAAACATTTTACCAATATAAACAGACTTCAATCCCAACATTTTAAGGCCCTGTAACATATAACTACCTTACACACACTAGGGCGCACCTTTACCAGGCGTCCTGGCTGTAGAAATGGTAGGCCCTGTAATATATAACTATCTTACACACACTAGGGCGCACCTTTACCAGGCGTCCTGGCTGTAGAAATGGTAGGCCCTGTAATATATAATTATCTTACACACTATGGCGCACCTTTACCAGGCGTCCTGGTTGTAGAAATGGTAGGCAGTATTTTGGTTTATGAATATACTCCTCAATCTCTTTCCCCAGCTTAGCAAGCTGCTGTCTGATCTTGTAATAGATGACCACATTTTCTTCATTGGGGATCACTATTTTATTATACTGTTCTTCTGAGTTCTTGACCTCTGTAAATAGAGCACAGATAAAGCTATGAGAAATACTACATCGCTCACATAAATTACAAAAAGCCTACTTTTCTTACTCTGATTCTACAGAACACAGCCTGTCGCTGGGAGTCTATGTGTCCTGTCCATGTTATTCTCTGTGCTAACCAGGCTAACTTACTGCCTATGGTTCTAGTCCCTGCTCTGCCTTTCTAGTGGTCAGCCTCCCTCCCTCCAGCAGTCCATCACATTTTCATTCCAGGGGTAACTTATTTCTGCTGCAGTAAAATACACATCACAAAAAATTTGTCACCATTATGTAGTTAAGGAACTTTGTAAAAGTATATACCCCACCCACTCAAACATTTACAGTTGATGGATGTGTGCCCTCTTTTACTCTTCAGCTATTGCCCAAGGTGCTATTATAAATATTCAAGGCCAGCCTTTGTTTGAACATGTTTTCATCCCAAACGGGAGTGGAGCTGCTGTTGCAATTCTCTGCTAAGCCTAAGGGACTTTGGAACAATTTTCTACAGTAACATAACAATTTGTTTGCCTTTTTAAGAGTGCTGATCCCAGCAAGCATGTGAAGGGGTTTTGAACACTATTTCTCAGCCATGATGCTCAGCATCCTACTATGTACTTTTTATCACTTCTTTATGGTTTGCCATTAGTTTATTTATTCATGTTTTGAAGAGCTGGGGAGTAAACCCAGGGCCTTGCACATACTAGAAAAATATCCAACCATTAAGCCACACCCTAGCCCATTTGTCCATTTTTAAACTGAAATGTCTTTTGTTGAGTCCTAAGAGTTTATTATACATTCTGGATCTAGATTTTTTTTTTTAATTATTATATAGAGGGTTTGTAAATATTTATCAAACTTCTACCTTCTCCATAGTTTCAAAAATAAGTTTTTACTTTCGTTGAAATCCAATTTATTCACATATGTATTTGTCCATACTTTTGGTAGCATATCTAAGAAATCATTGTGCTTATGTTGTCTATGTTGTTTGAGTTCCAGGACAGGCTCCGAAGTTACACAAAGAAACCCAGTCTTAAAATAAAAAGGAAAAAAAAAATCTGTGGTACCCATGGCAGGCAATCTGGTAACCCCAGTGTTACAGATGGATCCTGAGGGTTTGCTGGTTGGACAGGCTAGCCAAAAATGATGAATCTTGTCTGAAAAATAAGGTAGGGCCAGCAAGATGACCCAGCAGATAAAGGTGTGTGACTCCAGTTCCCCACATGGGCCCACACTGTGGGGTGAGTTGTGTGTGAGTTGTCCTCTGCCTCCGACCTCCATGTGCATGCCCAGACATGTGTACTGCACTCCCAAAACAAAGTAATGTGGGGAAAAAGATTAAAAATGTAGAGGGTTAAGGAGACAGAGAGTCCAATAGGCAAGAGTGCTTACCCCACATGCACATGCAAGCTTAGGCCTAGGATGGCCACTCATGCCTGCAACCCAGTGATGTGGGAGGGAAACACAAAGATCACTTGGCTGATGGCCACTGGCACAGCAAAAAGTAGTGTTCCAGGTTCAGTGAAAGCACCTGTCCCAGGGAACAAAGTTCCGAGTGCTAAGGTGTGTGACACAAGCAAGGTGTGTGACACAGGAAAGGTGTGTGACATGGGAAAGTGCGTGACACAAGCAAGGTGCATGACATGGGAAAGGTGTGTGACACAGGAAAGGTGTGCGACACGGGAAAGTGTGTGACATGGGCAAGGTGCGTGACACGGGAAAGTGTGCGACACGGGAAAGTATGTGACACGGGAAAGTGTGTGACACAGGAAAGGTGCGTGACACGGGAAAGGTGCGCGACACGGGAAAGGTGCGTGACACGGGAAAGTGTGTGACACAGGAAAGGTGCGTGACACGGGAAAGTGTGTGACACGGGAAAGTGTGTGACACAAGCCACTCATTGCTAACCTTGGGCTCCACATGCATGCACAGAGGCCAGAGCACCTTCACACAGATGCACCCATACATTACTCTCACCTACAAATTTGAAATAAACCCACAGGAGAATACTAGGCAGACTGGAGTCATTAACAAGGTTCATGAGAGATGTCTTGTCAAGCGTTCACAAGGCCCTAGGCTGGATAAGTATAAGCTGAAAATAAAAGCTAAGTAGTGAAATGATAAACCCTTTGTTGCCACATCAGCCCCAGTGGAGACAGTGTAGCAATGGCTGAGAAATCTCAATGGCTACCTGTCCAGAGGTTTGCACCACACGCGGTTACGCCTCCTGGGGAAAAGTGGTCCAGGTCCCTGCAGGTGCTTGCTTGGCTGGCTCTTTGGAACGGGTGCTAGATGTGTTTTGTACTATGATGACAATACTGCCTTTTATTCATGGATATTTTAGCCTGTAGCTCCACTGTTAATTCAGAGAAGCCTAGAGAACACTTAGATATAGTTTCAGGAACTGAAAGAGATACAGATCATCAGTCAATAGATGGGTATTGCCCTCTGTGCCTTCAGATACAGATCCTAAGGCACCAGTTGTGACTTCAGATGTCAGCCAGGGCCTGATAAATCAATTAGGGCTAAGGCTGTAAGAAGCAGCCCACAATGTGACCCTGCCTGTAATTAGCCTGCCCACAGCAAACCTGCTGTGGGATTCACAACTATACTCTAACTTGGGATCTTAGGGCCCCTAAATCAATACTATAAAAGTCTACTATCCAGAGACAAAGATTATTCTCTAAACTCAACAAATCAAATCTCTGATATACTGACCACAAGCAGGCCAAAATAAACAGAGGCTCCAATTATACACTTGCTTAGAAGTATTTACGATCTCATACTTCAAAGGGAATTGCTGACATCTATAGAATGTCTGTTTATCTTTAAACTGTGACCAAAGATCTGTTCTTTGAACTTTCTGTATAAAAACCTGATATTTTGAAGTAAACTTTGCAGCAGTTCGCAAACCTCCTCAAGTGTGTTTGTGTCTGTCTATCAAGCCGAAGCTACTCCTGACCTGGTCATCAGTCTTGGTCTCCACGCAGACCTGCTACCCACTGAGCAGTCTGCGGCACTCTGTCACACCTAAAGTCCCACAGTGACATGTAGGATTCAGTGGACGCGAGTTTGAAGGAGCAGCATCTGCCCCTTTATCTCTAATGCTCCATCTCAAACCACTAAACCACTGAGTGAGAAATCAGAGCAATTTCAAGCAGCCACATTAATTCTATAAATAGCACTCTTGTAGCAGCTATCACATCTCCAGAATGTCAATAATTTTAATTTTAGTCAATACATTTAGTTTTAAGTTCAGACTTGGGTGTGGTGGTTCAGGCCAAGCATCTGAAAAACTAATGCTGACCACTGCCGTGAGGCTGAAAACAGTCTAGGCTGCAGCCTGAGAGTTTGTCTCAGAGGAAAAACAAAACAAAAACCAGAAAATTAGTCTTTTCAATTTTGTCAAAAATTACACACCAAGACATTTGTATCTTTCATACTGGCATGTGCCTACAATCTCCATACTCATGAGAGATGGAGACAGGTTTGCTGAGCGTGAGGAAAGCTTGAACTACATAGTAAGACCCTGGTTTACATCAAAACAGGGGTGGTGGGTAACAATATACACATAATAATTAGGAAGTACAGAAACTACTAAAGAGAGTTTGCCTATGCAGGCCCCACTGAAACTCATTTAAGGACAATACAGCAGTTCCTCTTTAATTCAGTGGGTGACAAATTCCAAGACCCACAGAACATGCTTGAACTCACAAAACCCCTTGACTTGTGGTCTCTATCTCTCAGTGTTTTATACTATACTTGTATTCCTGTGAGGGCTAAACACAAGGCAGTGTGCTTGCTAGGAAAGCACTCTAGCACTGAGCTGTGATCGTGGCCTTGTGTGTATGTGCTGTATGTGCATGTGAATGAACGGAAGCTTGCCCATGAGGTCTTGCTATGTGGAGGTGGAGGAATGCCTTTTTCCACCGCGTCACTACATTTGTACTGACCAGTGTCCTGCCAGCACCTCATAGCACTGGGATTACCGGAACACTTCACCATGCCTAGCTTTTCACCGTGAGTGCCTGGATCTGAACTCAGGACCTCATGCTGACACCATGGTACTTTAACAACTAAGCCACCTCCCCACCCCAGACTTAAAAAATAATTAGAAATCAATGTGTTTACTGCCTCCCTGGAAGTTGCCCAAACTGGTCTCAAGCTTGCAATGGTGCTTGTCAGAGTCCATCCAGTCTGCTGGTATTACAGGCCTACCCAACTACACGGGTTCACGCGCCTTTCCCTGATACTGTGATATGGTCCTTCAAAAGGATCCTTCGGTGAAATGTCCAAATATCCAGCATGACTACTGCTGCGCTTTGGAGCCATCAGTAGTAAAGCAGTGTGACAGTGGAACAACTGAGTGAGTTAAGTGTACACATGTACAGTGTGTCATCATGCTGCTCATACCAGTGTGTAGTTAGCACATGAATGGTTTTTCTGGACAATTTCACTTGCTAGGTTTATGAAGTTAACAGTGGATAAATGCAACCGAGGAAAGTGGAAATGTAGATGGGATCAGAGTGAGTGTGTGTATGTGTGTCTGTAAGAAGAGAGAATGAGACAGGTAGTAGTGACTCAGGAGGCAGAGGCAGAGGCAGGTGGATCTCTGTGAGTTCAAGGCCAGCCTGGTCTACAAAGAGTTCCAGGACAGCCTCCAAAGCTACACAGAGAAACCCTGTAAAAACAATAAACAAACAACAAAAAAGAGAGAGAGAACGAACTTGTTTTAATGTTCTAAGTAAATTTACCTCTCCAAGGCTGGAATATTATACTTCATTTAAATCTGGGTTACCTTAAAAACCAGTATGAATATGCTCTAACAGTGATAGAAAGAAATCTCTAACTTCCTTTTATTAAATTCTGAAACTGCTTTATTCAAACCCAAATTAAAGCACTGTATTTTCTAATCATTCACAAGGCTACAGCATTCTTTGCATGTGTGTGTGTGTGTGTGTGTGTATGTGTTTCAAAGCCAGAGTCTGATGTGCCTTCCTCTAACGCTCTCCACTTTACTTTTTAAGATGTGGATTCCTAATGGAGTTCACCAATTACAGCTAGAATGGCTGGCCAATGAATGTTAGGAATCCTCCGCCTCTTATTCCATCCAGTACTAGGGTTACAATCATGTGCCACCACAATGAAAACAGATACCCCATGGATGCTGGGATACAAATTTAAGTGCCCATGAGTGTACAGCAGGCACTCTACTGACTGAGCCATCTGCCCAGCAGGCTATAACATTCTTCTTGTGAGACATCAAGACCAATATATTCATCTTATATATAAAATTTTATGTTGAGCTTTTTGTTACATGATTATTCAAGGACATGAATTTTGAATGAAATATATATTAAAATCACAAATTACACTGTGGTTGACCCAACTAGCAAAAAGTTATCTTGTTAGAATTGTCTACATTTATTTTGAATGTTTCAATCTATAAACCCAGATTACAATTCTACATTCTTTATCTTAATGGCCAAGATTTCTAGAAGAAAACAACAACAAAAAAAACCCCAGGTGAAGAAACAATGTGTAAGGCAGTCAGTGCACTTAAAGGAAGGGAATTTTGTACTTACTCTCCACTACTCCTGGAATTGCTCTATAATGCTGAAACTGGTAGAAGGACTTTTCCAGCATGTACTCGGGATTAATTTCTTCTACTCGTAGTAAATTCAAAACCATGTTATAGGTCAGATGGAAGGCACTATTCAGGGGATCAGCTGAGCCCTTAAAAAAAAAAAAGCATGACAATTTTGTACATTTCTGAAATAAATTTTCACAAGACCTTTGATATGCTTAATAATTTATCCTATACTAACAAATACAGGAATATACAAATTCTTTTTGTGCACTGAAGTAAAGTGATAACATGGTTAATCTTTAAAAGTAAAGGGTAAGTAAAGTCAGTAGGGATGTAGTTGTTCAGAGACTATGCAAAATATTCTTAGCTAGCTCTTTCTCCTTCAAAGCATAAAAGAGTATTGCCTTTTTGGTCTCCCAGTAGGTAGGATCAATAAATGTGGCAGAAAAATGACAAGTCACCCCCTGATCATGTGTGTAGCTGCTGGTAGGAAAAGCTAGTCTCCTTCCTGGCATGGAGACTGGCAATGCTGACGCATGCCGGCTCTTGAAGGATTCTGTCCTGTGATGAGCATGGAGCAACTCAGAGACTCAAGCCTTGGGTTACTAGTCAGAGACTCAAGCCTTGGGTTACTAGTCAGAGACTCAAGCCTTGGGTTACTAGTCAGAGACTCAAGCCTTGGGTTACTAGTCAGAGACTCAAGCCTTGGGTTACTAGTCAGAGACACAAGCCTTGGGTTACTAGTCAGAGACTTAAGCCTTCCGCTGATAAGGCTGAGCTTGGTGACTGCAGCATGACCTGGCATGAAGTGACAAAATATACTAATATTTCAAAGTGGTTATCTGGATAGAAACTATACACTGGAAATTTGTGGCATAAAGCTGCTAACATATTTCTCACTGTAGAGAGCCTCGAAGTGCCACGCCTTAAAGTGTGCTGGCTTCTGCCTTACACCTTCCCGTTGGTGAGCGCTCTCTAGGTAAACAAGCCCTTAATTGGTTAAGTCTGTTCAGCCTGTCTGCTTCTGTGTTAGAGTAGCCTATCTGCAGGGTCCACGTGGCTCACTGGGGTTGGTTAGCGCAAGGGTATTTAAGCCTGTGCAGGGGTCCCCCAGCGCTCTCCTGCGGGTCAGAAGAACATGTTTCAAGGATCCTGATTAAAACTGCATGAAGAAGATCTTCCCGGAGTCGCGTCTTCCTTGCTGGTCAGGGTAGGAGCCTACATCTCACATTACAGATCTTTCTCTATACTTCGGGAACCCCTTTCACCTCCAAAATGTGGCTGTTACCAAAGAGACAGGCTAACAAGAACACACTATATTGTTGTAGATTTATTTTACTTCAGAAAGCTGTTAGCTTACCCTGAAGTTTTTATCCAAAATTGGCCTTAACAGCTAAGCTTATATTTGTAGCAATGGCTCGAGATTTTTTTTCCTCTATAAAATACCGTGCAAGTGTGAAGGCAGGTGAACAGCCATACAGAAGAATCACTAAACTTTCTGGAATCTTTCCTCACCGTATTAATCCATTCCATTCTTGGGAATGAACGCCTTCTCCTTTCTTAGTAAGTGGTCTCTAGTTCTATCCCACAACTTACTTTTTCTCAGCTATCCTCATGGTGCTGCCAGAATTTTCATATAACATGAGGAGTGAGCATTTTTCTTTAAAACTCTCATAAAATAGTTACAAGTTTATAAAAAGATTAAATCCTTAGGAGATGCATAGTGAAACACACGTGTTACCAGTTATGCCACACTGCTCTAAAGTGGTATAATAAACTGAATAAATGCTGTTAGAGTACTTAGGGGGCCAACTAACGGGAACTTCAGAACTTTAAATGTATGAAGACAAATTTTAAAGAGTTTTATTCAAGTTTTTGGATGAAGTGTTCCTAAATTCAAACAAAAAGACAAGAGCTGACCTGCTCTAGGGTACCAGTTATGATGCTTCTAAACTCTGATTTTATCTACTTTCTTTAAAAAGAAGGCCCCAAACAGATAAAGTTAACAGGAAACCTAGATTCATGGCAAAAAAAAAAAAATATGGTTTAAGACAACTTCAACTACTTTGAAATTCTACAACGAAAGTCCTAGGTTATCCACAATTCACAATGAATGTCAGCTAGATGGCTGTCAGGGAACGGTGTTGCCATGGCCCTGCTGTCAATCCGGGGATGCACGTGGAGGAAGGAGCTGTGTCCCTAGGGCCCTGGAAAAGAACAGAGTCTTACCTTAAGTAGCTGTTTTCCAACCGTGGGGCTCATCTTTTCATCTACCATGAGAATCACAATCCCTCTGTCATCCATCCCCCTCCTTCCAGCGCGGCCAGACATCTGGATGTACTCACCAGAGGAAATCTGAATAGATTAATAACATTTTAAAATCTGGTTAAAAAAATATAACCTACTATTTTCTCTTATTGTCGAATTCACAAACAATCTGCACATTTCACAAAATCATTTAAAAATGTACTTTTGAGAAAATTAAGGCAAAACAATGGAAATGTGAGAATCTCATGAATCACTTTAGTTCTAAAATGATTCAACTATGCACTAAACCAACAACTGTCAACTTCTGGAAGTCAGCTACCAGGAAACACTGGCTAATACAAACATAAAAATACCTTTCATTATACCTAGACATTATGAAAAAGAAATCAAACAACAAAACCCAAAAACAACCAAACTTAAAAACGCTAACTACAAAGCAAACTTAACAACTGTAACTTCTGACTTGACTAAAACTTTATAATCTTCAAAAATTAAATTAATATGGAATTGGCACTCCTGGGAGGGGGTGCAATTCCTGGCAGGTTTCTCTGGGGGCTGGTAGATCCATTTGTCAGTTAAGACCAATCTAGCCAGGAAGATCAGGCTTTCTGACCTTACAAAGGTAAAGAAACTGAAAACCAATAAACCAAAATACTGGTACCCTGTTTATCCAACATAGACAGTTAGAGAAGCCTCTTAAACGTGACAGCTCGGATCCACCTGAACAAGCAGCTGTGATTTCTCCACATGCTTGTGTACTGTACTCCTGTATGTGACTTCTGTACACACCTGTGTACTCTACTTCTATAGAGAATGTCCAGATCTAGGCTGGTTTTTCCTAAACTTATGACTAAAGAAGAATTAAGAACCACATCCTGATTTAGGAAGACATACTGATAGCCTAGGAACAAGGAGGATATCAGGGAAAAAGAACAAAAGGACTACTGATAAAATCAGATATCTCAAGAGGCAGCCCAGTAAAATCATTGCAGTACATCACACTTCAAATTTTATAATCATGATCTTACAGGATTCATAACTCATTCATAATGATTCAAAATCATTTCTTTTTGCATAGCACCTAACACACTAACAATAGTCTTGTGTGTGTGCTTCAGGATGTTAGGATTGAGTGCTTGTCT
This sequence comes from Cricetiscus sungorus, assembly GCA_030556225.1. Lineage (NCBI taxonomy): Eukaryota > Metazoa > Chordata > Mammalia > Rodentia > Cricetidae > Cricetiscus > Cricetiscus sungorus. The sequence goes on along the minus strand of JANBXA010000411.1, from coordinate 74,870 downwards.
GGCATGTACAAGGCCTTGCTTGGGAAAAAAGGAGAGTTTTGTACATGTTCTAGGCTAGTAACATGATTACTAAGTTACGACAGCAAGCAAGCCTGGCTCCTGAACCACATGACGATTATATAAAGTAACTAAAAAGCGGTCCAGGCCTACATGCACAACTATTGGATCAGGAACTGTCAAGGACGTCCATGTGCTCTTTGCACATAATGGATTTTAGTGGTTCCCCCAGGGACAATGGCCTTCAGGAAGGGTGTGGAAGGAGGAGACTAGTTAAGTATTTTAATGTACAAGACTGCAGGTCTTTTAGAACAGCATCGAGGAGCACATCAACACACACTGGTGAGGGAAGAAGGAAGGTTTAAAGCAGTGATTCTCGGCCTTCCTCATTTTGTGGTGATGCCCAACCATAAAATTATTTCAATGCTGCGTCACTACTATAATCTCGACGTTATGTTATTGTTATGTTGTTTTCTGACGGTCTTCATGTTTTCCGTAGTGAAAGGGTCAACCAACCCCAAGTGGGGTTCAAGTCTGCAAGTATGAGACGATGTTACCAAGTTATGTGTCTTATTGTGACACATAAACTGGCTCAATACTGTTAATTTGTTAATTACTAGAAGAATTGCTATTTATTACCACTTCTCTTTCACACCCAACAACACTTCAGAGTCTGCTTGACAAATGCTACTCCACTGTTGCTTACTTTAAAGACTATCTTCTCTTCTAAAACTTATAGTGACCTCTGTGTTTCTAATGAAAAAGAGGTTTATTTACTTTTGTATTTACTTGTGTGAGCATTTTACCTACCGTACGTCTGTGCACATGTATAAACAGCACAGGGCCACCAGAACTCAGGAGAATGTCTGTGACTGCAGCCACACCCAATGTGAGCCACCATGTGGGTGCTGAGAACTGAACCTGGGTCCTCTAGAAGAGATGGCAGTGCTCTTAGCTGCTGCGCCATCTCTGCAGCAGCACATCTTCTGTTCTTATGCTTTCCTACACATATTCCTTAGACGACAGCAAGTTGGAAGCATTCTGTTCTGTTTGAGGAAGGGTCTCCCTATGCAGCCCCGGATTACCTAGAACTCACTAGTATTGACAAGCATAGTCTCAAAGCTGCCCTTGCATTCCAAGTGCTGGGCCTACAGCGGGGGCACCACACGCAGCTCCAGCTTGCTTTTACTCCGCGACCCCAGCATCTATTAGCACTCTACTTCTCTATCTTAACCCTGGTATACTGCTGAATGGGATATTTGCCTTGAGACTAGACTTGTATTTAGTCCAATTCTGTGTTAGCCACACTCTCAACTCTCCTTCCTTCTTGGGAAGGAGACATGTATAAGCTGTTGTGGTCCTCTGGTCTAAAGGGTGAAGGGTTAATTAGGGTACAGCTACAGCCACTGCAGTGGGAGTGCTTGAAATACTTCACCCTCACCTCTAAAGCCTGGCATCTAAGGGAAGCTGACCGAGGGTTAGGGACAAAGTGAAGGGATCTAAGTTCAGGATGGATGGGACGTCTTTCTCATCACGCTTGGGGGCAAAAGCACTTCCCATTTTAAGATATTTGCACATACCTATTGAGCATCACTTATCTGAAAATCTAAACTCTGATACATCTCAAATTCCAGTACTTTTTGGAGATATTATATTAGTGTTCAAGTTTTAGATTTTGAAGTAGTTTAGATTTCCAGATTAGGCAAACACAAGTTACATCTGAAACTCTTAAACACTTGGAACTAAAAATGCAATGATATGATCCAAAGTAATGAGAGATAAAATATAGATTAGTTAATATTTTTAAATACAATTAATTACTTACCCATCTAAAATCCTTCCCATCAAATTTACGGGCATTTGTAAATAAAACAGTCCTAGCTGGCATATTAATTCCCATAGCAAAAGTCTCTGTGGCAAATAAGGCCTAAATAAACAAGCAATTATATAATTAGTTAATGGATTTTAAGGTAAAAACTGTCATAACTTTCAATTATAAATAAAGCTAGCATTAATTTTTTAAACTTAGTACTTTAATGATGCTTTTTAAAAATAAGTGACAAGATGAATTCTGGGCCTATTAAATGATAGATATCACATAATATAACATTATATAATAGACAGAATGATTGAATAATAGATATTATAATATTATATAACATTACATAATAGACATACTATTAAATAATATTTAATTTCCTTTATACTTGTCAAAATTTTTAATTCAAGAAAATTAGTCTTTCTTATATCCCACTGCAAGCAAATGGAGAGCACACCATTGAACTAACGGGCTAACGATGAGGCAGTAGAGTACCTTTCTAAGCACAGCTAATTTTCCTGGCTTTTTCACTGATAATAAACTAGATTTGAACAATGCTTCACCATTTGGTTCCTAGGGCAGTACAGATTCATGACTACTGAATTCTAAGCCTTTAGCAACGAAAATAGTTGGTTATTAGCCAATAAATATTAAATATATTCATCAAGAGGAAAGATAATACTACACCAACACAAAAGAGTACTCGTCACTAAAAAATGAACCATACATATGCACACACGACAACACGAACGACAATGCAAAGAAGTGACGTAATATTTGAATGTATGCTAGTGAACATTTCTGGGAAAAAGAGGGCAAGAAAACTTTCTACTTTTATTTTATTTACAACTGTCTTACCTGAATTCAACAACCTATAATTATCACTTATACTCTTAACAAATGATCCACTAATGGTTAAGCTTAGCCAAATGTATGATCCATAGAAGAACATGAACGAGGACTTACTAGGCTCTGGGTGTAAGTACTGGCACTTCATTAAAATACTGAAGTCTTTATTCTAAATGTCCTTCATAGGGCTGAGCATTCTGAGGATAAGCCACTCGGCAGTGCTTAGACTCTGAGGGTGTTTCCTCTCTAATACCCACTTCTCAGTACAGGCGCCAGTCAGTAACAACATCAAACTAGACCCCTCCCACTGAGTTCAGCTGAACTCCCTGAAACAAGCAACTCGTATCTAAACTAACTCTTTACTCAATCACGATTGAGGGAGCTAAGCAGTCACAGTCAACTCAAGTCTGGCACCACACTCTACACAACTGCACTACGCCAGCTGGTATGCAGGTTCCAGTAAAATCAAATAGCAGACCTGCCTATAAACAATGGTCACTAGAACTTACATCGTTTCTAACACAGAACTGCTGAGATACAAAAATTAAAAACAAAACAATACCTTTATCAATCCTTCAGAAAAGAGAATTTCTATAGTTTCCTTCAAAATAGGAAGCAAACCACCATGGTGAATACCAACCCCGCGCTTCAAAAGAGGAAGTACGTGCTCAACCTGTAATTTAGGGTATTTTATAAGGAAAGAGGGATTTAAAACACCACATTAAAAACGATGAGTAACTAAAAGAGAAAACATTTGCATTTAAAGAAACTTTTAAAAACTTTTCCAGAATAAAAGTAAACCCGAACCCATGTGGCCATATAGTAAACTAGAAATACAACTATGGCAAAGATTTAACAAGATAACCGGTTAAATACATGCCAGTATTTTGCTCCTCTAAGTGGTAAACTGTGTAAGTTATAACTTAATCTTCTACACAAAGAAAGGTGTAGGCTGTGACAGCAGAGTCTGAGGCAGAGAACCCTTCTCTTAAAAAACTAAATTGATAAACTCAAAAGATCTTGGCAGTTCAAACTCTAACTATGAAAAATTAAACTCTAAAATGTATTTCCTTTAAAAAAAAAAAAAATCAGAAGACTATCTGAAGAGTGCACTCTCATTGACCCTGCCAGACCCACATTATAACAGTTTCAGGATGAAATGCGCCAAGCCCTGAGCAGCCGAGCACCCATTCAATGCTCATCATTCACTTGAGCAGGAAAAGTAGTTTAAAATTTCCTAAGTTAAAACACACTTTAATTCCAAGAAGCACGCTCCTGTAATTGTAGGGTCACCTAAATCCTCTACAAACCAAAGCATTCATTTGTACAACACAGATAACCTTCAAATTCTCCCCTTTGCCGCAATCTAACTTCCATGCACCACCACAGGCAAAAGTAGCAGTTTTGTCCTGTGCATGAACAGTGAAATCACATGGGAAATCTTTCAAAGATTCTAGCTAGCAATTGGGATTCAAAGTGCACCAACAGAGTCAAAATCCCCCGGAGTGGCATTTTATCTGCCCAGTCAATTCCAACAGTGGCAGGGAAAGAGCAAACTAGAATAAAGCAGAGCAGATGTTCATTTCTCTCCCTCCTTTCCCCTCCCTCCCCTTCCCCTTCCTCCCTCCCTCTATTTTTTGTGACAGTTTCTCTGTTTAACAGTCCTAGCTGTCCTGGAACTCCCTCTGTAGACCAGGCTGGCCTCAAACTCAGAGATCTGTGTGACTCTGTCTCCCAAATGCTGGAATTAAGGGCATATATCACTTCCACCCAAGTTTATTTCCTAAAGAATACATATACTCTCCTGCTTCAGTAATCTTATAAACTGAGACATTTAATGACTTAAAAATCAAGAATAAATTTTTTGTTAGACAGGAATATAAGAAGTAATTTCTAGATTATGCTATGTACTCTCTGAAAATTCCTTCAGGCAGCAAATCTTGCTTGGCACCCTTTTAGCAGCTTAAAACATATATGAAGATGTTTGAAAGCACAGGCCAACATATGCTACAGTGCAATAAAATGAGTAACTATGAGTTAATGCCCACTCTGTGCTACAATCCATACTGACGGCACGAGCTCACCTGAGGGAGCTTTTTATCCTCATCAGACAAGCAGTCCACTGCATTACTAAACACTTCTTCAACCATCTTCTTTTCTTCATCTAGGAGGAAAAAGTGAAGGGCACATAAATATTAAAATGAGTGACGCCAGGCAGTGTTGGCACACGCCTTCAATCCTAGCACTCAGGAGGCAGAGGCAGGGGGATCTCTGTGAGTTCAAGGCCAGCCTGGTCCACAACGTGAGTTCTTGGATAGACAAACCCTGTATCAAAAAACCAGAAGAAAAAAAAACAAAAACAAAAAAAAAAACCCAGTGATAGTAAACTTCACTCATTAATAAGAATAAGAGTATATAAAGGATCAGTAATTTTTTAAGAAACCGACAATATAATAAAACTCACTGTCCTTGAAATACATACAGCAGTGTTAATCTAACTAAAAGTTAGTAAAAATTTCAAGAGGCTCAGGCAAGAGTGCTGCTATGAATCCCAGGCCAGCTGAAGCTTTAGTGACGGGACTATGCCACAGTGACCCAGATGCGATATTGATTTCTAGTATCTACAAGCTGTTCCCACCCGTTACCACTCTGAGGTAACTGAGGCTTAGTATAAAAACACCACCACAGTTAACTGCAGAGTAACAATCCCCAAGCCAATATTATTAGTGACTGCATTTCTTTCTTTACTGTGTCAAACAAATAACGGATTCTGAAAAGGTATTTGTTAATCACTGTGTAACCCTGAGTACTTAAGCATACTCTCAACTGATGAGTGTGAAGCTTCACATTATAAGTAAAGCAATTACCTGCCGTCTTATTTACCCCTAGTATGAATGGACTGTAGGAGCCCATCACACACACAGGGATGCTCTCCCAGCCTAGACACATGGGGGAGGGCTAGGCCCTGCTCCAAATGCTATGACAGACTTTGAAGATCCCCCATGGAAGGCCTCACCCTCCCTGGGGAGCAGAAAGGGGCTGAGATAGGGGGTTAGTGGGGGTGAGGGTAGGAGGGGAGGGAGAGGAACTGGGAAAGACATGTAAAACAAGATTGTTTCTAATTTAAATTAAAAAAAAGTTATTAAAAAAGAAAACCACACAAAAAAAAGACAACTAAGTTTTTTGTTTTGTTCTGAGACAATGTCTACTATGCTGCCCAAGCTGGTCTCACATTCAATGCTCCTGCCTCAGCTTCCCAAGTGCTGGCACTACAAACATGCACCTCCAGTCCTGGATTCAACTGAAACTAATTTTGGGTTGGTTACTCAATTTCTTATTTATTATTTAGGTTATATACACAACAGGCAGAAATGACTAACCTTGGGCAGCAAGTCTCGGCTAGGTTATGCTATTATCCAGCTGTATAACTGTAAGTGAGGTACATTCACAGCAACTATACATTTGCTGAAAGTTTTGAGAAACTCAGCACACTTGAGGCAAAGAGTGGGCCGAGAGAGCTGAGAGGATGAAGGATGGTACTTTCGATCAATTATCCTAACAAGAGACCTCCCTTTGATGGATCACAGACAGGCAAGTAACTGAGTTTAGAATACAGTACAAGAAGATATGACTGAAATGGTTCTCAGTCATGTTCTCTGGCTTTCATATAGAGCTACACAGTTTTATCTTCCAATCAACTAGGAGGGGGCCAAGGATTTAGCTGTAGTGGTACCGTCCTTGCCCAGCGTGCACTAGGCCCAAATGAGATGGAGGGAGAAGAGGTGCTGAGCACACGCTTTTATTACGATTATAAACAAACCACGTGTCCGTTCGTTTTCCGGTGTTTTCAAGCCTGCCCTGGCACTAGCAAACTGCACATGCTAGTATTACACACATGTGTGACCAACCCAACATTAAAGCCACTGAAAGTTATTAGTACCTGTGTTGAAATCTAATTTAGTCATTTGAAGAGCATATGCTTCACAATCTTTCTTACTAAAACTGAAGATAATCACAGGTTGAAAATTCCTTTCCATAATCATCTTCACAATCTTGAACACATTTGATGGACCTGCAAAGGGTAAATAAACCACATCCCAAATTAACAGAAAATTGTCAATAGAATTAAGTATAATTATAAAATAATAAATCCTATAATAAAAAATAATAAATATCTTCATGATCAGCCAAGCATAGTGGCACACCTTTAATCTTGGCATTCAGGAGGCAGAGGGAGGTAAATCTCTGTGAGTTCCAGGCCAGCCAGAGCTACGCTGAGAAACCTTGACTTGAAAAACCAAAAGAGAAAAGATCTTCACAATCTTGATTAAACAGAGCATTCTTGGCTGACATGAAGAGTAGAAGCAATTATGATAAAAAGGAAAAGGTGAAAATACATTTCACCAATATGAAAAACTATGTTTTAGCAGATAAGAGCAGCAAGTATAAAAGCAACCCCAGCCCAGCATGATATGGAAAAAATCCCAAGTTATCTACTTGACATAGGTCTAGCCAGAACTGTATAACTCTACAGGAACTTTTATAATCCAACAAAGACAATCCAATCAAAGTCAGACAATGGAGATGCTAAGGAAATAGCTCAGAGGCTAAGAACCCTTATTACTCTATTATGAGGACTGGTGCTGGTATTCCAGCACTCACCACAAACGGCTCACACACATCTGTAACTCCAGCTCCAAGAGACCCTACACCCTTTTCTGAAAGCCTCCAAAGGCACAGATACACATACACATAAGATAAATTTAAAAAGAAAAACATTTTACAGGCATGGTGACATATACCTTTAATTCCAGCATTTGGGAGGCAGAGGCAGGCAGATCTCTCTGTATTGCTTTGGAGCCTGTCCTGGAACTAGTTCTGTAGACCAGGCTGGCCTTGAACTCACAGAGATCTGCCAGCCTCTGCCTCCCAAATGCTGGAATTAAAGCCATGTGTCACCAATGCCCAGCTTGAGAGAGAGGAGTTAATGAAAATGGTTTAGAATTATACAGTAGGGATAGTTGTACAGTTCTATGAATATACTAAATTTCCAAGATGGACATTTTAAAATAGAGAATTTCATGTTATGTAAATGATAAGAAAATTTAAAGCTGAGTCTGGAAATGGTATTATCATGTGAACATACCCAAATCCACTAATTATCACTTTATATGGGCAAATTATCTACATATATTACATTTAAATTAATGCCATGTACTAAAAACAGCTCCCTTTACTCATCCAATTTTGTCATCTTTACATAGCTTCCTGAAAAAAATCAAATAAAAGACAAAACAGAGTAATTTAGCTATTCAATATACATGTGCAACTCCTGTTTAAAAACTAAGTTCCAAATTACCTTTTGTTCCTCCTTTTCGTCCCTTCTGGTCACCTTTGGCCAAGTCACCTGCATCCCGAAGCACTTGCATCGCAGTGTTAAAATTATCTTCTCTGAAGTCACCCTAGAATCACATTTTCTTCCATGTAACTTTGCAAATACATAACCAAGGCTAGAGAGATGATTCCAGGGTTAAAAGTATTTGTGCTATAGCAGAGGGCCTAGGTTCCGTTTCTAGAACCAATATGGTAGCCCACAAATATTTAACCACAATTCAAGCATTTCTTAAACACAAAGTTTCTTCAAAGAAAAAAACTTTAATACAACAAAAGTCACTTTAAAAAAGTGACCTGTGAGAACTCTGCCTGGGAGTCAAGCAGAGTATCTGGGAGTCAAGCAGAGTATCTGGGAATCAAGCAGAGTATCTGGGAATCAAGCAGAGTATCTGGGAATCAAGCAGAGTATCTGGGAATCAAGCAGAGTATCTGGGAGTCAAGCAGAGTATCTGGGAGTCAAGCAGAGTATCTGGGAGTCAAGCAGAGTATCTGGGAGTCAAGCAGAGTATCTGGGAGTCAAGCAGAGTGCCTGGCATCCCTAGAGCCCTCGACTCGACAGGCATTCCAAACCCTGAGGTGGAAGAGAGCAACCCTACGTGAGGAAAACGCCATTGTTTTAACCCCCTCCTCACTAAGCTGACCTCAGAGTGCTGGGAACAAGTAACTTCCCATGTGAGCTTTCCCAAAGTCTGCGGCCGAGACCACCACAGCTTCATCAGCACAGCGTCCCGAATAAAAATATTTTAAAAATCTTTTTTGAAGAGTAAGTATTTAAGACTAAAGAAAGTGTGTCTGTGTGGGCAGGGCAGTTAATATTTTTGTTCAGGTCAAAACTGAGGGAAAGCAACATATAAAAGATGACATTACATACACATGTGAATTATTTCCTTACATTTTCATCGACCACAAGGTGAAGGCCATCGCCCCCTGCTGGAAATATGTAATGTTGCAACGGAGTAGGTCGATAATCAGTATAAATTACATGACAGGGCTATGAAAAGAAAAAAAGAAAATTTTATTTCAAGGCAAAAATGTACATTTTATCCACTCAACAAAAATTTAACACTTTCAAAAAATTTAAAAGCCAAGCAAGTGAAAACTAGGGGGGGGCGGGGAACGGACGATTAGCTCATCCTAGGGTACTGTATTGCAGACAACAAGGCCTCTTGCTACAGAGGCCTCATGATGGTACAAGGCACCCCGATATATAAAAACAAACAACTCTTGTAGCTTAGAGGCGTTTTAACACAGCAGATTGATCTAGCTCCATCAGGAGACTCCATCAGTTCACAGACGCAACAGAGAAGGGAAATGTAACTGGACAGCTTATACGTAAAAGTAAGTTGTGAGGGCAGCAGTGCAAAGCACGTGCAGAACACTCACAGAAACAAGTACTTGATGCAAAGTCTTACACAGACATTAAACTGTACTAGCAATTCAGAGTAGAAACAATGAATACCAAGGGTGAACAGAATCACATAACAACCACCAAATCGAGTCTTCAAGAGATGGGTAGGTTTTTCTGGCCTACGACCTTAGCCAGCTCTTTACTGTGTCCTTACAGCCCACTGTCAGTAAATGTAATATATTATTTCCAATCTTGGCAGACCATCAGGATTAACTTCACAAATTTTGGGAAAATAGATTCCAAAGCCCAACCCTTAGAGGGTTAGCTATACTAGGTTGGAGATGGGACTCAGAAGTGACAATTTCTAATGAGTACACTCATTTTGATAAGTTGCTGACTTAAGAAGTAGACTGGCCTCATACTACCTATCTCCTTTGTCCTTAAGAGCATCAGAACGTGTCAGAAGGGTATGGCAAGCCCACTGGGCAACGTCTTTAAATAAAGACGTGAAAAGTGAAGGAAAGTACCTGTTTATGAAGGTGGCAAATCCACTCAGCAAACTGCCGCGCATTTGGAATAGTAGCCGAAAGGAAGACATAATGGACATTATCTGGCAGCAAAATAATCGTTTCTTCCCATACTACGCCACGCTCTGGGGAACACAAGCGTAATTTGGAATTCAATGTTAGCTAAGTGATAGGATCTAAGATGGCTTGGAATTCAATGTTAGCTAAGTGATAGGATCTAAGACGGTTTGGAATTCAATGTTAGCTAAGTGATAGGATCTAAGACAGTTTTCTCTGAGACTGCTTAACTGGACGTGCATTATTTTTGCCAGACCCTAACTGAAACCTACTTCAGTCATGGATGTATGGAGCGGGTAGAACAGGAAGGCACTGCATGCAGAACGGGCTCTGAGAAAGCAAGCCCAGACAGTAACAAACAAAGAGCCCCAGCGCCAAGGCAGCTAATGGCATGCCACTTCAGAGCAGAAGAGGTTAGTGATGCTCAGGACACTGCAGCAACACATTTGAAAGATATGCTATCATTATTCCATATGGCATGTCACCCAAATTACACTCATAAGCCCTGGGAACAAAGGATAAATCTCAAGAATAGTAGCTCTAAAATGGCTACAGCTCAGTAGGATTAAAATATCCTAGTAACATTAAATCTATCTCTAAATTAATATATTGTTTTATAAAATAAACATTAAAATACTTTTTAAAGTATCAATGACTTGAAAATATTTAGTTGAGCTTTTAAGACAGTTTCAAAATTTTGAATATATAGGTTGAAAAAGAAATGGCTCTTTGTTCCATGTAATTTTTGTTTTCCTGTTTGCATTGGAATATTGATTTTAATAAATAATCAACTGTTTCAGAACTTACACAGTATTATATCTTCCTTTTAATCACAGTTACATTTGCTTATCACATGACTTTGGGTAACATTCTATATAGTGTCTCTGTTTTATTTGTGTGTGTGTGCGTGCATAAGCGTGCACATGCCATGGCACTTGTTTAGGTGTTGGAAGAGAACTTTAGTCAGTTGTCTCAGCTGGGCATGATGGTACACGCCTTTAATCCCAATACTCAGGAAGCAAAAGCAGGTCAATCTCTGGAGTTTGAGGCTAGCCTGGTCTACAAACCAAGCTCCAGGAGAGCAGAGGGTACAGAGGGAAGCCCTGCCTTGAAAAACCAAAGAAAAACAGTCATTTGTCTCCTGATATGCAGGTCCTGGAATTGATCCCGGGTTGCCATTATTAGTGGCATGAGCCTGAACCCACTAGCTGGCCCAGACTCATTACTTTTAAAGCAAACAGACAATGTGTTCAGAAGTTCAGGAAGGTTGTGAACCACTAATAAAGACTAATTCAGTTCTTGAAATAAAATCAGTATTACTTTAGGCATGTCAGATTTCCTGGTATACCCCACATTGCAACTACGTTTATTTTTTTAACTGCAGTAGGGTAACAGCCTGAGGGAAAATTTATTTATAGCAGTTTTGTTTTACCTTTTATTTTGTAACTACCTTATTTTTTTGTTAGAAATATACAAAGAAACCTTCTCGGAAACCAAATTAAATAAATAAACAAATGAACAAATAAATAAATAGTTGCTGAGCATATGTGTGGGAGGAGAATAAGGCACGTAGCCTAGACTCCCATCCACCTCATTTCTTCCTACCTCTGCCCCTCCATCTTCCTGTCTCAGCCTCCTAAGTGCTGGTATTATAGTCATGAACCATGTCTGTCTTCCTGAGCGCTATACAAAAGCAAGCTACTTTTTAATTCCATTTGCTTTATTTGAATGTTCATCATTTTTACTCAACAAACATTACTATTTAAGGAACTAAACTTTAATTAAGTCCTACTGGGAATATTTTATCATGTTGTCCACAATTTGAATATGTAATAGTATACTAAAATTATAGACAAAGAAAACTGAAAACAAATCCAACAAATCATAATCAAAATTATTAATGGCATTTGTAAGAGTAATACATGGCATATATCTCAGCACTGCAAAACATACCTGAATCTCTCATGTAATGAATTTCGTCAAATATGACCCAAGCAACTTCTCTCATAACTTCAGAGCCTCTATATAGCATACTTCTCAAAATCTAAAAGGGGGAACAGATTTAGCACGACTTTACTGTGACATCCATCCAACATCAGACAAACACTGGCTTTTTTCCAACAAAGAATTTCTGATACCTTTCTTATGTAGATATATTAACAATCTCAATACATATAACCAGATATCCACCAAGATACTATTTGCATATCTATTCTTGTTCATTTGGAATATGAGGTCAACACCCTCTGTGTAACCTCTTCCTGAGAGCCACACTGTTCAAGTATGTAAAAAAGTTCTACTAAAGGAGCTGGTGAGAGGGCTCAGGGGGTTTAAGTTCAGTCCCGGAGAATCTACACATGCAGGTGAAGGGAAAGAACAGATGCCACACTAATCTCATCACTGTCGCACACGTGTCCCCACAACACACACACACACACACACACACACACACACACACACAGAGCTTTTAAATACCAACTATAGTAGAGATAGTCACAGCCAAATCATGCTATATGCAAAACTTAACAGTGATTAGAAACAGCTAAGTGTAATAGTAAGTATATATTTTTTTAAAGTTGATTATTTACCTACTTATTGTAATACATACCCAGGCACAAAAGTAAAAAAAGCAAAACAAAACAAAATGATACATTGTATGAAACAATATATTCAAATCCTTGAAACTATAAATATAAAGAAATCAGTATCTTCAAGTCGTAGTAATAACTATTAAAAATACTTTAAAAGGTATCTATGTTTTATCAGAAGTAATAAATATTAATACAGAGATATTCAACACTGTGAGGGCACTGTACAATAATTATGCCATCTCAAACAATTCTATTCACAAATAATTATTCCTTTTTATCTGAAAGAAGCAAGCTAGGAACCATCCAGGGTTGGCTGGATAGATACACTGATGAAATTACAAAGGAAAAGTTAGATGAGGCACAGATAAATCACCTCTGTAGTCATAACAAGACAAGATGCTGTAGGATTAATAGTAACATCTCCAGTCATCAGACCAACATCTTGAAACTCTTCATACATTTCACGGTATTTCTGGTTACTGAGAGCCTTAATTGGGCTGGTAAATATTACACGCTGCTTTTCCCTTAAAGCCAATGCAATAGCATACCTAAAAATATAAAAACAGTAAGTAAGTCTTCAAGTTTGGAAAGCATTCATTCATAATCTACTTACTATGATACTATTATACTGTAGTCATGATTTCTCTGAAATGAAGTACTCTAAATGAGCAGGGACTTTTTCACTCCAGTCACTTGCAGCTAAAACAATGGCTCATCAGTGGATGCCCTGGGTTTCACTAGAAAATAGAAAAGGCTTTGGTTCTCCCTATGGCATCCAAAAGTCCACCACTCTGTCCATTCATTTATACATACACGGAGTACAGATAAGAAAATTACAGTTTCATAACACGAGTTAGCCCATGTACTCCTTTCTCCATGTAGTGTTGAACAAACCATTTCTTTATCATATGTTCCGTTTATCAAATGTCTTTCCTAGGTTTTAATGGAATCCAATACAATGGTATTGTTTGCTTTTCATACTCAGTTTAGTGCTTAACTCCAGACCACGAGATTACGATTTAAGGAAAGCACTGAGGCAGAGGCTTTGAAGATGTAGTTCCTGCACAAAGCATGCTTATCACACCAGAACCCTCAAATTATCAAAGGGAAATTTTATAAACTCAAGACCTATTCACATATGATCACAGATAGATATGGAAAAGCAAATATGGAGATGTTGCATTATCTAAAATATCGACTTTTTAAAAGGTATGATCTGTACTGAGGGAAAAGTAGACATAAGGAACTGAATGACTAGGTCAAAGGTAGGATTTGTCAGAAAAACAGCTTGAAATCAGTTACAGAAACAGAATTAAAAACAAGACAATAACCCCACAAATAGCCATAGTTCACAGGAAAATGTGAACTACTAGCAACATAATGGAACTATATAGACTCGATCTACTTTTGAGAGATGCAGCTCAATAGTAGAGCATTTGCCCATCATACAAAGTCCTGGGAAACAAAAATTCTATGAATTAAAAACTAGAAAAACAACAAAGCAGGCTGGAGAGATGGCTCAGTGGTGATATCTTTCCTGCACAAATAAAGCGTGTCTGGGTGTCAGAGAATGGAGCTTGCCACTAGCTAACCAGAGAGGTCTGTGCACACACAGAATGGGAAAGACTAACCGGGAAGCAGGAACAGGAGTCATGCTGGATAGAAAGACATCTCTGAAAAACCCACAAGTAACATCATGCTTAATGACAAAAAAAAAAAAATAGTTCCGAAATAATGGGAGCAAAGGAAGAATAGCTCTTGATTACATCTATCAAAATACTACTAAAAATCAACATTTTAATGAAGATAAGAAAAATAAAGTTTACCTAACAAGCAAAACCATCCTTATTTGTAGAATATTGACAGAAACTTTCAATAACCAAAATAACTAAGTGATTTGACTATTTCATTTGAAAACACTGTTACTTACTCAGCACACACAGTTTTTCCCGCTGATGTATGAGCAGATACTAACACAGACTGATTATTATCAACACACTGAATGGCTTCTCTTTGGAAAGCATCAAGAATGAACGGGTATTCCTATAAAAGCAAATTGACAGACATATGAGAATGCTAAGCTATCTAAAGCACACTTTAAAAAAAGAAGAAAACTGTCTTTGCAAAGCATTCTGAGATTCTCTTATGATTCAACTACCACTCAGCAGTCAAAACAAAGACTAAAAGTTTTACCAGACAGCACAAGCCTTGATTCCGCTACTTAACTTTCTCTTTACAGTCTATTTGTATTTACACTTAAATTAGTAATAAAATAACCATTATGTTTTGTGGTACTGTGCAATAACTTCGCATGTATCATAAATCAATCTTCATAATCCCACAAAATAGGTGCATGCACAACTTCCTTTCCTAGATGAAAATTCTGAGGTTCCAGAGAGTGCAATCCCCAGAATTACTCAGCAAAGGCTTAGACTTAATGAGCTCATGCTTGCTTTTCCATGTTTCCTTCTTTTAGAGAGATTTCTTTGAAAAGATTAGCCCCATTACTTTAACCTTCAAAGACATTTTAAAAACGTGATAAGAACAGTTGGGAGCGAGAAGTGTACACATGTAATCCCAGCACAGGGGAGGCTGCATAAGAAAGATCAAGAATCTGGGTCCCTTAGGGACAAGCAAGACGACACACCATTACAAAACAAACTGGACTTTGATTTCTTAGAAGCTTTAAACCATCAGCAAAATTTACACACGTGCTATTTTTCTGCAGAAAGGTTGACAAATTTGTTAGATTCTTTAAGAAGGGTGATAAGCACTCTTTAAATGTTTTAAACCCTCATCACATGATGCCTGATTTCTAGCATTGTTCTTTACTCAGTTATCACTGTATTTTGTAGTAGGTTTCCTCAAGGCAGATACATTGAGTAAATTTAAAAATCTCATTTGAAACCTTCTCTTTTTTAAGATCTCACAACTTCATCAATAGTACAGTGCTGACCTTTGCCGCCTTTCCAACTCGAGGCTTAAGTGGCACATATTCCTCATCTGCAGGAAGAGCAACCTGGTACCAAAGTTTAAGAAGAAACAAAAATGACCATTAAAATACACGACTCCAAAACAACTGATGGATTAGAGAACAAATACGATCAACAAGTATTTCTGTTAGTTTTACATGCTAGAAAATCAACTGACTACAAGATCAAGGGGAAAAGTTAGTTACAACATTAAAAAAAATAATTCAAAAAAAAAACCAAAAACCAAAAACCAAAAAACCTCTATTAGCACTGACCTAATGGCAATGCTATAAAAAACACGCACCATTATTTCCCTAAAGAAACTTTACTATATAAGTTGATCTACAACCTATCATGGCTATGGTCGTGTTTCCCATACCTAATGTACAAACATTAATGAGTGCTCAAAAAACAAAACAGTAAAGACACACAAAATGAGAAACCATCAATAAAAGTATATGAAACAAAATGACAGTCCCCATTTCCAGATTCCCAAGTCTGAGTATTAGACCACAATGCACGCACTTCTAACTGTGGAAGAATCTAAGCACTTGGCATATAAACAACATGAAGAATTGTATTAAAGGGTTGCTGAATTAGGAAGGTTGAGAACACTGCTCTGGATTCTCTTTGTGCTTGCGTACATGGGTGTGTGGGTGTGGTTTTTGAGAAAGAAAAAGCTGGGTGGGTAGGGAGGGGAAAGGATATGGGAGGACTTTGGGGAGAATATGATCAAAATACATTTACTTTACAATTGTTTCAAATAATGAAAATAGAATGAAAAAACAGAAAAGAAAATGAACCACGCGGTAGCACACACCTTCAAGCCCAGCACTCAGGGAGGCAGAGGAAGATGATCCCTGTGAGTGTGGGGCCAGCTTGGTCTTCGTAGCAAATTTTGGGATAGCCAGGGCTATAGAGAGAGACCCTATCTCAAAAAGCAACAACAAACAAAGGAAAAGCAAACATAGCCAGCATGGTACTGGCTCAAAGAGACATGTAAACCAATGTAATAGAGAATCCTAAAACAAGCTCACATATTTATAGTCATCAGGTACTTCCTAAAGAGGCCATGAAAATAAGAACAAAACACCTAACATTCTCCATGCATGCAAACAGGCATCAGAGAGATGGGGGAGAGGAAGGGGACGGAGGGGAGAGGAGAAAGAGCGAAAGACTACAAACACTAAGAAGTCCAAAAAAATCTGGACAGTAGAAAAATGTCAAGAAATGAATGCTTAGTAGTCACTGGTGATTTTTGCCAGAGCAATTTCAGAGAAACAGAGAAAACATATAACTTTAACCAATTAAAACATGAAAGAAAGGTTAGGAAATCTGACAAGGATTCTTCAAACAGAATACTGTAGCAATGGAAGAGGATCGGCTGTTTTATTTGACACTAAAAAGATATGCATTGAGCGAAGAACTACAACTAATAGAAAAGCAGCAAAGTGTCTAAAAATAAACTTAAAAGTAATGTTCACACACTAACATGAAATGTCAACCAGAAAAGGAGGCTCTATGATACAGAGAAAAATGTAATCAACAAAGGCTCTGTGGAGATGAGGTAAGAAACAAGCAGTAACACTGTCAGAACAATTACTGTTTACATGGCACGGATAAGGCCTTTTCCTCTCAGTGGATATAACAGGACATATACACATAGCTGGCTGTAGAGGTTACAACCGGGACACTCCACCCTGACATCCTCACACACCTCCGTGAAGCCACACAAGGCACTGGACAGGATTTAAACTGAGTACTGAAACTGATTAATTGAGCACGTCCCAGTAAAGAGGCTGTCAGCAGAAAACAACCTCACCAAATGCCATTTTTTACTAAGCAGGCTTTAAGAGGAGTAATAATGACCTGCTGTGAGTTTTAAAGAATACTTCTAATACTTTCTTTATGGCCACAGGAAGGCTCATGAGTCTCAGCACAATGTGGACAGCTCTCCTTCCACCCTGGGCCCAGGGACTGAACTCAGGTCACCTAGTTTTCAGGGCAAGCTCTCTTATCCACTCAACTACCTTGCAAGTTCCGTCTATTACAAAGTTTCATTGTAAGGGATGCTATCAGCCATCAGTGACCACCATCTAATAACAACTTCTTAGTCACTGGAGCATGACATGAAATAGCATGTAAACTACAAAAACAGTGCTGGTAACTTTAATTAAACAGGGTTCAAAGAGGTTAGAAAATTTGCCCAAGATTATAGTTAGGAGGAATTATGGACTTGCACATGAACCCAAGCCTTTGTCACAGAGATATAACTCTTCTACCATATTACATGTATACTACATGTCTCCCACAGAAATGACCTGATCCCAAGGTCTTCCCATTAAGCAGTGGAAAGAAAACCAGCATTTGTAATGCCCACCTATGTAGGTTGTCGTACTTACCTCATGTGTACAGCCTTCAACTGTTTCAACTGATTGTACCTTAACTCTGGGCATCAGATCTGCCAAACTTAAAGTTATTAAAATGACACGAATTATTTTCAAATATTACATCATAAGCCTCCTATCTGCACTGTTAAACAACACCACCCAATTATAATACTACAAATCCAAAATATTTTAGTTATTATATTCAGAGATGTTATGTGTTTTAAATAATCTGAAAATTAACAATGCTAGGATCATCATTTGTTATATATAACAGACTGCTACATAGATCATTCAAAAATTATCAGCTTAGCTCCAGCATAGATAAAATCTACCTCTTCAAAGCATTGTCACTACCTCAAAACACAAAGCTGATTCAAAAAACATTATACAACAGAAGATAAAAAACAAATTAGTTTAGATGGTGCTATAATTTATAGAGATAGTCTCATCAAAATCCTACACAATTCTGATCGAGGCTCTCTGAATTCTGAGAGGATAAACTATAAATAAATTAAACTAGATGTATATTTCTATACTAGACTCATTATGTATTATATTTATGATATGT
This sequence comes from Cricetiscus sungorus, assembly GCA_030556225.1. Taxonomy (NCBI): domain Eukaryota; kingdom Metazoa; phylum Chordata; class Mammalia; order Rodentia; family Cricetidae; genus Cricetiscus; species Cricetiscus sungorus. The sequence goes on along the minus strand of JANBXA010000411.1, from coordinate 56,358 downwards.
ACTTTAAGACAATAAATATTTTGATAAAAATTCAAAAGTTCTAACAATAGGAAACAAGGACTTTAAAAAACACAACCACTATTACTTTGCAACCTGTTGCAAATGGCACCATCTCAAATTTTTCAGTGTCATTTTTTCCACCATTTATAGTAAACAATTTAGTAACTATAATAGCCTAAACTGGTTAAGGAAAAACAAAATTATGAATAGCATTATTGCAGTGAAAACCAAGTCAACTAAATATATTGTTACTTGGAGTAAAAGTTCCAGCCTTAAAATTTTGAGAAATATATCAGAAAATCTTTAGTCAGAGACATACATGGAGGTCTCCTTCATCAAGAGTAGTTTTGACTATCAAAGCCATGGTACTACTTGCAGCAATGAAAATTTATCTCTTAAAACTCATACATACTTACTCCTACCACTGGGTCAGTGTTATTCAATTGTTTTCTACCAGTCAAGAAACATCTATAAGAAAAGATCTCCTCTTAAAAAACAAAACAAAACAAAAAACCAGTCCAGGATTTTTCTCAAAATCAGAGTCTAAAAAAATATCAAACTAGGAATCATTCCTGACTTCTAATTCTTCACAAATAGTTGTTATATATTCCCATGCTTATAAAATTTTAAAATAACAAATTTTAAAAATGTCATGCATATAAGGCGAGCAGTGTGGTGCACAGCTTTAATCCCAGTGCTTGGGGGGGGCAGAGATAGTGGGATCTCCATGAGTTCAAAGCCAACCTGGTCTACAGAGTGAGTTCCACGACAGCCAGAGCTATACAAAGAGACCCTATTTTGAAAAACAAAACAACAAAAGTCATGCATCTATCAAACTAAAAGTTACTAACTTTATGACTGTGGAAATACTACCTTAAGTCTTCATTAACTGAGTCTTCTATTCTGGGCTTCTTGCCAAAAATTGGTTCATCTGTGCCTTCAACATCGACATCTCTCTTGTTTTTCCCACCACTGGCTGATTCTAATTGCAATTTGGCATCCAGTCGTTTCCTGAAACACAAACAATTTAGAAGTGGTTCTCAACCCAATGCCATGACCCTTTAATACAGTTCCTCATGTTGTGGTGACTCCCAAACATACATTTACTTCATTACTACTCCATTGTTGTAATTTTGCTACTGTCATGAATCTTTTTTTCTTCTTCTTCCGAGACAGGGTTTCTCTGTATAACAGTCCTGGCTGTCCTGGAACTCACTCTGCAGACCAGGCTGGCCTCAAACTCACTGAGATCCACCTGCCTCTGCCTCCCAAGTGCTGGGACTAAAGGTGTGTACCACCACTGCCCAGCCACGAATCTTAATGTAAATATCTAATATGTATGATATCTGATATACAGCTCCCAAAGGTGTTATGACCCACAGGTTAAAAACTACTGACTTAGAATAAAATTCATAGTATCAATTCTAATTTTAAAGTAACCCCATATTATTTAATATCTTATACATATTTAGCAAAAGCAAAGTCGTCTTTTAAATAAATGATCCTCACAAATCAAAGCTGGCCAACTCTGAGAATATTCTAACTTAAGTAAAGCTGAATATTTTTCCTTGTATATTTCACATTTTCTTGGAAGGATTGCTTTAAAATACTAAAATTATCAATAAAAAACATAGTAACAAAAACTTCGTTATCTTCATTGTTCCTTAAAACATGAAGATTGTAAACCTTTCAAGCTTTCTCTAATATTATGGTATTATTTGGAAGAAAAAAAAATGTATGGTTGGATTTGAAGGTCAGAGTACTGACAAGAAGCCACGTGTGGTAGTATGCAGAAGAAATCACAGAATTCAGGAGGCTAAGGTAGAAGGGTGTAGACTCAAGGGCGGCCTAGGCTACACAGTGATACCCTGTTTCAAAACGAAAATTCAAAGTGGCACTAACTGGGGCTTCATAGCTTGACTGTCTGTAATGAAGTCAATCTAATTTCTACCCAAACAGAAAAATCAATTCCATATTCCATGCAAATTTTAGATTTAGCTGCAAAGGCGAAAAATAAAATAAGGATGCTACTCTTCCAGAAGACCTGGGTTCAATTCCCAGTTCCCACAGGGCAGTTCTCAACTCAGTGTAACTTGAGTCCCAGGGCATCCAATGCCACCTTCTGGCTTCTAAGGGCACCATGTAGGTAATCAGCACACAGACAGACATGAAAACAAGACACCCATGCATGTAAAAGTTTTTAAAAATTAAATAATCAGCAAAGTGTGGTGTTGCATGCAGGACTTGGATCCAGTTCTCACAGGCAGACCTCTGTGAGTTCGAGGCCAGCCTGGTAGAGTGAGTTTGAGGTCAGCCAAGTCTCCAGAGAGAGCCTCATACACCAAAACAAAAAGAGGTGGTCAGATATTCTATAAAATGAAATGAGAAATTTTTCTTCTGCTACAGTTACAGGGTATAAAATTACTAAAATGTAAACAGATAATTGTGCTATCATTAAAAGAGAAAAAGGTAAAACAAAAGCAGAAGAGATTTTTAAAATCATTAACGTGAAAAGGCATATATGTAAAATACTGGGTGACCACAAATCTCTCCTTTTATATTTGTGTACTTATTTTGACGGAAGGGGCACATGCATGTGGAGGTCAGAGAACAATCTCCACACAGCCCTTCCTTCCACCATGTGGGTTCCAAGGAATGAAATTCAGGGTACCAGGTTTGATGGCAAGAACATCTATATCTTGTGACTTGCCATCCCCAAATGTATTTTCTTTTTCATTAGAGAGAGAGAGAGGGAGGGAGGGAGGGAGGGAGGGAGGGAGGGAGGGAAGGAGGAAGTGGTGGTACATGACTTCAATCCCAGCACTCAGGAGAGGTAGATCTATCTCTGTGAGTTCGAGGCCAGCCTAGCCTATGGAGTGATTCCAGGGCAGCCAGGGCTACACAGAGAACCCCTACCTTGAAATACAAAAAAGAAGAGAGAGATAGTTGTCTTATTTTGTGTGTTTTGCTTGAATGCATCATGTATGTGCACCACATGCATGCCTGGTACCCAGGGAGGTCAAAATTATTCATACAATTAGTATTTATCCATACTAGGTATAAATCCAAAAATTTAAAAATATTTATTGTATTAACTCACTTTGAAATGGCAGTAAGACTACTACATATTAACGTAACTGTGTGTATATGTACTCACGTATCCAAAGGGTGCACACGGCATGCATGCCTGCTTACAGAGATCAACAACCTCTGTTTTACTTAAATCATCTTTCATTTTATTTTAAGACAGGGCCTCTGACTGAAACTAAAGTGGATTCAGCAAGACTGACTGACTACCCAGCAAGCCACAGAGAGCCCCTGTGTCCACCTCCCCAAGGCTGCAGTTACAGACATGTACTGTTTTGTCTGGCTTTTCACATGGACCTGAAGATTTGAACTCTTTCTCATGGTAACATAGCAAACAATTTTCCAACTAAGTCACTCCCCTAGCCTCCTTTTTTCATCTTCTTGAGAAAGGTCCCACATTGCAGCCTTAAGCTCATGTAAATCTCCCTACCAAGCCTCAATTCGAGGATTGTCATGTATGTAACATTACTCTTATGTTTAAAACTATCACCTGTCAAGTAAAGACTATTATGTAGCCAGGTAGTGGTGCTTGTGCCTTTAATTGCAGCACTTGGGATTCAGAGGCAGGTGGATCTCTATGGGTTTGAGGATAGCCTGGTCTATAGAGCAAGTTCCAGGACAGCCAGGGATACAGAGAAACCCTGTCTCAAAAATAAAATAAAAAGATTATGTAATTATAAAGAATTAAGAGCAAAAAAAAAAAAAGGCATTCATATTGAAGTTGTTTAAAATCCCTTATTAATTACATCAGAAGTGTATAAATTTTATTTCTCCAAAAAAAGCTTGCCTAAACAGTTTGTACTGAAAAACCTAAAGGCAATGGAATTGGATAGAATCAGCACTTTTAACACTTGCCATCACAAGAGACAAGACTGTTTAGGGAAACAGCTTATCCCAGGACAGTGAATCCAGACACCCTGACACTAGAAAGCATATGAGGTTCAAAAATCTGATGAGGTCTCCTTAAAACTCACGATGGGGCTGAAGAGATCGTTGGGCCCTTAAAGCACTGGCTGCTCTTGTAGAGGACCCAGGTTTGATTCCCAGCAACAACAAGGTGGCTCAGTCAGTGGTAACTCAGGTTCTGGGGAATCCAACAGGTACACACATGTGCACATGCATGCATGCACATAACACATTCATACGCATAACGTGAATAAATCTTAAGGATAAAAATAAATTCATTAGTGCTAGCTTGAAGAGCTCTCCCCGGTTCAATGACTGTTAAGTTCAACCAGCAAGATAATGGAAACAGTGCTCAGTCATAAAGACACTTGGCACACAAGCCTGAAGGCCTACGTCTGACACCCCTTCTTCCAATGGGGTGGTGCTTTTCATCTGTATCCCAGCACCTACCGTGAAGATGGAAGGCAGAGACAAGACAATTGGCCAGCTCAACTGTATAGAGCTATGGCTCAAACAAGAGAGTCCCTAAAACACAATTCTCAGCCGTAAAGAGAAGTGTTGATTATATATTACAGGAACAAACGGCAAATATACGAGGCAAGTGTGTGTGTACTACTGAAATGAAATGTAAATGTTAAATTTAAGCAAACTCTATCCAATGTAAGCTGTTCCACAGGTTGTATAGGTAGAAAGCTTGATAGAGATGAGAATGCATCACAATGAAACTTCTAGAGTTGCAGAAATAGTTCTGACTGAGGATGGTTTAGAGTGCTTCTATTAGCCACTGAAAGGACAGAGGGACAACAGAGGGAGGAGGGAGGGAGGGAGGTGTGCACACCTCATTTCGCTAATACTGCTAAGCAGCCAGGTGTGAAGGCCTTTAATTCCATTAGGCATGTCTACATGGCGATAATGGGTACGTAGTGAAACCCTGTCTCTAAAAAACAAACAAGAAAACTGATACACAACCAAGCACTAAGCTTGCCTTTTCTTTATGAACTGTATTTCAAGGTAAAAAATGAACAGCTGAGTTCCTGTCCTACCACATAAATTGGCAATTAAGAAAATGCTGCGAAGACGTGTCTGAAGGCCGCTCAGGTGGAGGCAACTCCTCAGGCCGACAACTGAAACTAACTTTGATAATGAGGAGGAAATCTTTGACTGACCGAGTGTTACCTGCGGGGGTATACATCGTGGAGACCAGCAGCCTACCCTGTCCTTTTGAGAACGAGTTTCTCAGTGACATTCCTCCCTCTGCGGCTGGACTGGCAGCCCCAATTCTCTGGTCTCGCGTCCCTCAGTGCCAGGGTTACAGGCGTTCTCACACCTGTACGCATTATTGTTGGCTTTTTATGTGGGGCCTGGGGCCTCTAAATTAGGTGCTCATTCCTGCTCAGAAGGCACTCTTACCCTCTGGCCATCTCCTCAGCCCCGGGGAATGACTGGGGTGTGTGTGTGTGTGTGTGTGTGTGTGTGTGTGTGTGTGTGTGTGTGTGTGTGTGTGCGTGTGCGTGTGTGTGCGTGTGTCTGTGTGTGCATGTATATACATATATATACACACGTAGAGAGAGAGAGCAGGTGAGAGATGCGGAAAGCAGTAAAGGGCGGTTTGACTGAGGGTAGTGGGGGCAAGCAGCAATTTCAGCACCAGGGAACCCGAAATAAGACAGCAGCGAGTTCGAGGCCTGCTAACTTACCATGGCGAGACCTTTAATGCGATCCCCCCTTACCCTCCAACTTGGAGAGAAATCTCCCTCCCGACGCGACTGGCCTTCGCGGTTAGAGAACTCTTTCCCACGTGTCCCTACAGGTCTCAACCTAGTTCTCAACTTCCTAAAGACTGCGGGACGGGCTCCGCGCTGGTGACACCCCCCCCACTACACACACAACAACAACAACAACAACAAAACCCAGACCCGGCCTGGGAAGGGCAGCGGCCGCACTCACGGCCCCGGCCCGGCCCCTCCCGGGGCGCCCCACACGGCGGCCTGGCAGCGCCCCTTACCCGCCCTTGTCTGTGGGCGCCGGCGGCCCCTTCCTCTTCTCCTTCCCCTTGTCCTTGTCCTTCCTGGCCGCCGCCGTGCCCGAGTCGTCCTCGAACACGCTGAAGAGCTCGTCCCCGAAGGCGTCCGCCATCTTCCGCAGCTCTCGGGCCTAGGCTCGCTCCTTCCTACCCGACAGGCCCCGCGGCCTCACGCACGCGACGCCGGCACGGGCCCTACGGTGGCCCGCGGACACCAAAAGGGAGCGGGTCTGACGGCCGGCGCGACCTCCCGCCCTCGAAGCCCGGGTTTCGCCGCTTCTTTTCTCCTCTCGACCGCTGCGGGGTGGGCGGCGACGATGACCGGACGGCGGCTGCAGCCTGCGGGCGGCGGGTGGCGGGCGGCGGGCGGCCGGGAGCCGAGAGGCGGAGCCGGGTGACACGGACCAATTGCGGCGCAGCGCCGGCGCGGAGCCCGGATGCAGGGGCCGGCGGGGGCGTGGGGGCCGGGGCGTGGGCCGCTCTCCGCCCGCCGCTCTCCGCCCGCCGCTCTCCGCTCTCCGCGCCTGCGGTGCGCGCGGCCGGGGACCGGGACCGGGCCTGCAGAGCGCTCCCCGCCGCGGAAACATGGGCGGCAAAAACAAGAAGCACAAGGCGCCGGGGGCGGCGGCGGTGCGCGCCGCGGTGTCTGCCGCCCGGGCCAGGAGCGCCGAGGCCGCGGCGGCGGGCGAGCAGAGCAAGAAGCCCGCGGCCAGGCCGGCGCCCGCCGCTCCCGCCAGCGCCCGGGAGCCGCGCATCAAGCAAGGTACGCTCGCCCCGCGCTCGTGTCCTCAGCTCCCGGCACCCGACCCCCGATCCCAGACCCGGATCCCAGACCCCAGATCCCAGCCCCAGACTCCAGACCTCAGACCCCAGATCCCAGACCCCGACTCCAGATCCCAGATCCCAGCCCCAGACTCCAGACCTCAGACCCCAGATCCCAGACCCCGACTCCAGATCCCAGTCCCAGACCCCAGCCCCCAGATCCCAGACCCAGACCCCGACTCCAGATCCCAGACCCCAGCCCCAGACCCCCAGACCCCAGACCTCGCTCCTAGCCATGTCGCTGAGACCCCAACTACTTACCCTCCGTGCACGAGCTTGCCAGCTGGCCGTGCTCTAGGCCTGAGGGTCGGTCCAGGGGCCTTGTGGCCATTAAAGTTAGGAAAGTGACTCCGTTACAGCATGGCGTTGCCTCTCTGACTTACCTCTTTGCTCCTTATAAGAACACAGTAATGGCATCCACTTCTGTTCGGCAGGAATCTTAGCCCGAGCTGTCATAACAGCTACTCTGCTAATGCATTGTAGTTAGGTAGCACACGAAGTCCTGTCCTGATGCCAGGGCTGTTTTCTGTCTGGAAACACTCGAGTCTCCTTCAGCATCTGTGCATCACCCTTGTGTGTTCTAGGGAAGTCAGCATTTCCTGAGAGTGACTGCACTGGGCTAACTTACTAAAATCCCTGTGCACCTCCCTGCAGACTTGCGTTTTTGCTTACCCTGCAGATTGATTTGATAACACAAAGGAGACTGGTACCTACCTGCCACTATTCCTACTAGTTTCAAAAACATCTGAATTATACACTGTCTTGTTCTGTAGTTCTTTTTGTGTTTCATCAACAAAAACTTTCAAGCATGTGTGTTTATATACACACAAATACTGACATATAAACAACTTGTGGGAGTTAGTTCTGTCCACCACATGGGTTCCAGGGATCAAACTCCGATTATCAGGATTGACAGCAAGCTCCTTCTGTGGCCTAGGCCGTCTCACTGGCCCCTTAAGTTAATTTTGATGATTTCCTTGGTTTGCATTGACTCTGTAGCCAAGCCCTGTGTAATCTTAACATACCTTTGACTTGTCATATTTTGTTCACATTCTCGTTTAAGTATTCACGTGGAGTACCAACAGAGCCTCTTAATAGGTCCCTAGAGTTTTGCTCTTTTCTCCTCCAGTTAGTCCAACATGACAACAGATTGATCTTTCAGAAATGCTACTGTGATTGATCATGTCCGTGTTCTTCCATAGATCCTGATTGATTGCACTAACATCAAACCATTCAGACAGCATAGAAATCTAGTGTCTTTGCTAATCAGTTTTCACCTGTTGTAAGTCAGGTGTCTTCTTGGTTCCAAATAGAATTTGATTTTCAGCCTCATCACGTCTATTTTTTTCCTTGAATGGGATGTCACCTATCCCTAAAACTATCTACTAAAACCCTGTATCACCCATTTCAGATATCAGTTATTAAAAAAAAAAACAAAAAACAAAAAAACCTTCATGACCTTGACCTCTATACTTCATGTGTCATGGTTGTTTATATCAGTCTTTTTGATAGTTAAGTCTTCCCTTACATGAGGAATTACACATTTTATGTAGCTTACAAAATTATAGTATATAATGAATGTGTGTTAACATTTCTGAGATACCTAGTATAATGCTTTTTGTTATTAAAAAAAATTCCTTAGATGACAAGGAGACAGTCAGAAAAGTTATTAACACTAATAAATTGAAAGGGGGGTTACTTTCAGTTTGCACAATTTACCAGACTATTTCATGAAAAACAGAAAATAGTGACTTGGTAAAAGAAAAAATGGTTGAGACTTGTGTTTTGGTTTGGAATAGGGATGGCTCCCCATATAAAAATTTAACGTGAGATAAAGCAAACAGCTGTTAGGGTTCCTGGAGATCATAAGGAGGCAGAGGAAACGAGAAGCCCCAGCCTGTGGGAGCAGATGTGCTGGGTCTGGGAGGGGTGTGGCAGGGATGGGAGAGAAGCACTAAAGTGAGGCAGGGCCTGAGAAGGGGCTAGACAGTGCATGGGGAGTGAGGGCTGTGGTCCTGTTGAATAGTGAGGAGGCCGACAGGTCCAGCGCTGCGCGTGTCCTCATAGGTCCTAGCTGACCACACTGCCTTTCTCCGCTCTGAGCACGCTGCACTTTGTGCTCAGAGCCGATTCTGGTCATTAGTTGCTTATTCTATTACTCCCCTAGACTATGAGCCAGTGAGGATAGGTACTGGAGCTTTGTTTTAAACCAACAAGGAAGTTAGAGCTAACTCAAATGTCGTAGCATCATTGTGGATATGAAGATAACATGATGTAAGAGAAAAAGGCTCCAAGCAAGTATTGGACAGTATGGAAGTGGCTCTGGGTTGTTTCTTTTTAATCAGCTGAGTCACTGTAGTAAAGATGTGTGGTCCATCGTGACATGACCTTTTGGTCATGCATTTGGAATTTGTAATACTTTTGTTTTAGAGATGCTGCATACTGACTCTCTTCTTGTTAGATTTCTGTTAACTGCTGCCGTCTGAAATAAGTGGTAAGGAAAATAGCTGACATAAGTCTTAAACATTCTACTTGACAAAAGGATGGGATGGCACACACCTTTAATCCAAGCACTGGGAGACAGAGGCAGGCAGATCTCTGTGAGTTTGAGGCCAGCCTGGTCTACAGAGCGAGTGCCAGGACAGGCTCCAAAGCCACAGAGAGAGAAACCCTGTCTCAAAAAAACAAAAACAGGAAGAGAAAAAAAAAAAAAAAAGAATGGGAACTAACGATTGACTTAGAATTTTTGTTTGTTTGTTTGTTTGTTTGTTTGTTTTGTTTTTGAAACAGGGTTTCTCTGTGTAGCCCTGGCTTTCCTTGAACTCACTCTGCAGATCAGGCTGACCTCAAACTCAGATCCTCCTGCCTCTGCCTGTGGAATTAAAGGTGTGTGCCACCACCACCAAACTTGATTTAGAATTTTTAAAAAGAGTTACCAATTTGTCAAGTTTACATAACTATTTTCTCCTGGGAAATGGATTAGACACATGTAAGAAGCTGGAAGCTTGACATTCTGAAAATAAACAGACAGGAGAGGAAAGAATGAACATCAATGGGAGGGGGAGGGTGTAAGGTGGCTCCCATGTAAAGCCTGGGGACCTGAGTCCCTGAGCCTGATTTCTGGGACCATGAGGGCGAAAGAGAGAACTGGCCCTTGGGAGTTGTCCTCTCACCTCCACTGTCTCTCTGTGTCTCTGTCTCTGTCTCTGTCTCTCTCTCTCTCTCTCACACACACACACACACACACACACACACACACACACACACACAGGAAAAAAATGCTTTTTAAGTGTTTACAGGCAGTTTTATGCAACCGGCTATTAATGCTGTGCAGCTAAACCCTCATAAATATGTTTATTACTACTGAATTATAAAAGCTTTAGGATGTTGAAAAACATTCATAGTAACAAAAACATCCCATGGTTCCTTGGAGAACAAAATGTGAAATGAAGTGTGTCACTTGAAACAGGAAAAATTCAATACACATTTAATACTTTAGGCTTTCTCCTACTTACATACAGTACAGTCTCAAGTTTTTAGAAATCATGTGTCTTATTGTGAACCATTCACTTGATGTATTTTTCATTTGTCACTCCATATGCTCTATATACATTTTAATAATTTTACTTTAAAGCAGAATACTTCCCTGTCAGTACAAATGACTTTAAACAAACTACCTCTAAATACAGTGTCCTGTGTGATTAACTTTGAAATGTATATAGCCGCTGGCTTTGTGTGTATCATGCTTTGATGGGAACCATATGTGTTTAGGCTGTCTGAAGCTCACCACACATTCTTTACATGAGATACTTGGTTTTAGGGGGCTTTTTATGTTTTGCTTTTTGTTTTTTCGAGACAGGGTTTCTCTGTGTAGCGCTGGCTGTCCTGGAACTCACTTTTTTCCCTAAGCATTCTGAGGAAAATTGAGGAAAAGAGAACCTAAGACTTTTCCACACCTCATTAATATTAGTGGATATAACAATGCATCATAAAAAACAACTTTGAGTTTTTATTATTGTACTGTGTACTGTGCCGGGAATTGGGTATTCATTGGGATGAATTTGCAAATGAAAGGCCCTTACTTGACGTGGTAGTATCCCTATGGTAAGGTCTCATTTCTTGGGGCCCTTAGAATACTGAGTCTGAAAACACTCGTCCCCTCACTGTAAATGCCACTGCGGGTTTTCTAAGTCACCTGATGGTTTCCCAGGAAGTCAGCTCTTCGCTTACTTACACTGGAAGTCTGAAGTGAAAGCAAGGAAATAAGACAGTGAAAGTTTTAGATAAAAGGTTGGAGGAGACAGAGGGGAACTTGCTTCAGTGTGTTCAGTCTATTAAATTCAAGCAAGCCCACAGCATTCGTAGAGGAATTTGCAATCTCAGCCCTGAGGAAAGACCAGCTCTTTCCCATAGTGGCTTGGATATTCATTTATTGTAGGACAAGGCCATGCTTGGGACTGTTCTGGGACTGTTGCTATAAAACAGCGGCTCTCAGAAGTGTGCTCAGAGAGTCCCTAGGAACTCCTGACACTTCGGGCCAGCTGTGATGTTAAAAGTGATGTTGGAAGAGATCTGGTCTTGTGCTATGTTTTCCCATGCCTTGTGCAGTAGAGTTTTCTAGAGTCTACAATGGTACAGACCAATTGGGTGTGTTCCCAAAATGTGTGTGTTGAAACTGTAGCCCCCAGGGCGGCTGTATTTGAAGGAAAGCAGTAAGGAAGTGATTAGAGCCAATGACGCTGGAGGGTAGCAGAATCAGTGTCCTCAGAAGAAGGCCTCCTGAGAACGGTCTTTCTCTAGATAAGCATGCAGGAAGAGCTGTGTGCACATGTAGCAAGGTGATGGTCACCTGCATAACAGGGCAAGAGTCACCAGAATGAAACCTATCCAGCGCACCTTGATCCTACAGTTCCTGCAGTCCAGACTGTGAGAAGTAAATTTCCCTTGAGTGAGCCATCCAGAAAAATTCACTAGTTTGTTTGTTGCTGCTGAAGCAGAATAAAACTCCAACAAAACTATGAGATTTGTTGTGTAAGGTCACGTGTGTCCACAAAACAGCTCCAGGGACAAAGAAAGCCTTTCAAAACACAGAAAATATATTTTGGAAAATACATTTTGCTAAAGTTTTCTTTATATTAACATACAGCCTTATTTTTAATAACTAATGAATAAAATTTACTTTTTAATTTATGTAATGATAAATCTTAATAGTTATAAGCCATGTAAATAAAAATGTACTTGAATGTAGTGTGTATGTTTTCCGCCAGCCTTCTGGTAACAGCCCCCAGTAACACGCAGAGACTCTGTATTTGATATAAGGCTGTTGGCCAGGTACTAGTTTGTTACCAGCTAGCTGTGTCTTAATGATTAACCCATTCTACCTATTTAAGTATTTCCATGTGGTCATCTTATCCAAGAGCGGGCCAGCGTACTGCTCTCTCCAGGGTCTCCATGCTGACTCCTCCTCACTCCTTCCTCTTTCCTCCTTGTCTCCTAGCCCCGCCTATCTTGCTTTCCCATTGGCCACAGTGCTTTATTCATTAACCAGTATGAGAAACATATTTACAGAATACCATCTCCCGTTACTTGAATCCACAATAATTTTTAAGAATAAGGAAGTCTTTAGCCAGACCTGTCGGTGGGGGCCTGTTATTCCTGCTACTCAGGAGGCTGATGTGGAGGCTTACATGTTCAGGGCAACCCTGAAGTACAAAGCGAGTTAAATGTCAGCCTGGACCATTTAGTGAAAACCTTTCTCAAAACCTAGGAAGGGGCCCGCAGGATGGCTCAGCTGGTAAAGGCACTGCCACCAAACCTGAGCTTGGCCACTTCCCATGCCTGCTGTGCACAGGCGTCCTCCCAGGCACACAGGTGGGGAAGGCGTGGCTGCAGGCGGGAGAGCGAGGAGGGCGGAGACTGTGCCGCCTCCAGGTCCCCCGCAGCTGTCACTTCCCCCAGCAAGGTCCCTATCCCCCAGGTTCCATAACTTCCCGACATGGCACCACCCTCTGGGAAAAAGTCAAATGCATGAGCCTGTGGGGTCTTTCTCCTTTGAACCACCACAGTGGGTTATCAAAGCAGCAAGGAAACGTGAAGTTTGGAGGGTAGCATGTTAGGGGTGATACAGGAGGGAGATGGAGATGGGAAACGGGAACATGATTATTGATTATATTTCATTGTATGCATCAGCTAGGTGTCAAGCATAAGAACATCTGATCTGTGCAGTTGTGGGGCATGCCTTAATCTCAGCACTTGGGTGGCAGAGACGGGCAAATCTCTGTGCCTTTGAGGCCAGCCTGGTCTACAGAGTGAGTTCCAGGACAGGCTCCAAAGCTACAGAAAGAAAAATTCTGTCTCGAAAAAGGGGGAAAAAATAAATGTGAACATGAAAACATTTGACCTCAGATGTACATAGACAGACATTTGAGTTATAGGGAAAACTACTTCTCCTTGAAGAATACTAATTGGTAAAAATGATTTTGAAATTTTTGAGGGGCTGAGTTCTCTGGTAAAGTGGGGGGAAGAGCTAAAATCAAAGGTTTACTATTTAGCAACCTTTAGAAGAAAATGAAAATGGTGTAATGGATATTAATCATTAAATTCCCTGACTATTTATTGTCTGTTATATACAGGTCCAAAAATTTATAGTTTCAATTCTGCAAATGATTCCGGTGGTTCTGCAAATCTGGACAAATCTATTTTGAAAGTGAGTAAGCAAGGTTTTGTTTCATTTCTTTAAAGAAAACGCAGATGCTTGTAAGCAGTCAAGAGCACTTGCTTCTCTTGCAAAAACTGAGCTTGTTTTCTGTGTTCTGGCACTTATATTAAGCAGCTATCGTTGCCTGTCACTCTAGTCTCGGGCCCAACACCTGCTTCTGGTCTCTGCAAACACACACACACACACACACACACACGGAATCTCTTTTAAAGTTAAAATAACAAGAAAATTTGAGATATTTAAATTTTTTATAAATAATATCCTATTTATATTATCTTTATTTAATTTGTATTATATTAATAATATCCTATTATTTTTCTCCTATCATGATAAATGAAGGGAAGTCTGAATTAAGCTTTCTCTGGCCCTGTGTGATGTCAATCGTGATTTACAAGTCAATTTCTTGATGGTGATGTTAGCATTTAATGTATCTTCTTAAGGCATTGTCATGCTGCATTACAGCTGTCAGTTCTTCTAGACTACAGTATGTTTTTATGCTCACTGGATAACATTTAGTTAAGTTATAAAGAAAAGCTATTTTTTGTGGGTAAAACATTTGTGTAGTTTTGCAGTCAAAAGAGCTAAACAACAGAAGATAAATAGCTAGTAGCAAAAATAGGAAACAAACTGGGAGCCAAAGAATTTATAATCTTTAACTACTGGATGGATGGGCTTTGCTTTGACTTGGCGAGTCTGTTTTCGTGTGGTTGTCAGTCTGTGAAGCCGTTTGCTTGGGCTGCCTTGCATAAGCCAGATTTCTAGATTCTGACCCTAAGGATTCTAACTCAGAGGGGCAGGCTCAGGAATCTTGGCCTGGCTGCTCCAGAGTGACCTAAGGCATGGCCGCGAGGCTCTGTAAGGTGTTTTTCCCCTTGCCATATGTGATGTTGTTTTCCACATAGGATTGTGGTCAAATGCATGGTAATCTAAAAAATAAAGCTATTCACTATATCTTCTCTTGGCTAAAATTTGGTGTCTAGTTGGAAGAAATACAGGAAAACTGTATGATTTGCCTGTAATATTTTGATAATGTTTCTAATTACTGTAAATGTTTTTGACTTCAACAGGTGGTAATTAACAATAAACTAGAGCAAAGAATTATTGGAATGATCAATGAGCATAAAAAGCAAAATAATGACAAGGGGGTGATTTCTGGAAGACTCTCTGCCAAAAAGTTACAGGTACTTACCACCACTTCTTTTCCTTTCTTTTGTTTTGTTTGTTTTTCGACACAAGCCCTGGATTCCTGGAGCTCTGTAGACCACGGTGGCCTCGAACTCACAGAGGCCCGCCAGTCTCTGCCTCCCAGGAACTGGGATTAAAGGCATGCACCCCCACCACCCAGCTTTCTTTTCTTGGAGGCAGGATCCCTCGTACTAGACTGGCAACATCTGGCTTACTGGGGTATTTTTTCCCTCCTTCCAGAGGTAGGCATTGGATGTAGGATCTCATATGTTTATTGGGGATAATTTAGAGACCGCTCTAAGTGTGAGTGAATCTTTTAAACTTCCCTTGGGATCACATGTGGGTGGTTTCTGACTGCAAGCACAGGGAGCGAATGACACTGACACAAGTGCACACTGAAAGGTGACAGGCACAGTAAGATACGCACCGAGTGCCTGTACGGCACACTCTGCCCTGCATTTGCTTACATGCTCTGACACGAGAATCCCACAATCTGTTCAGTCTCTAAATGAAAGACTCCAGACTTGGAAAAATGCCAGGCTATAGCATTAAAGTTATTGATTGGTAAGTATCAGAATAAGTTTGAAACCAGTTCTGCTTAACTTTTTAAATACCATGCTGTAAAGGTAAATTGAAATACTTTATAAGAGAGATGTTTGTTAAAACACTAGAGAAAATCCTAAGTATTTACATATAGAAAATGGGAACTTAAATTATGATATATTCATCCACGCAATGGTATATAACTGAAAATTATTAAGGAAGTGTTCCTTATTTCTAAGTAGACACAAGTCAAACATGTGAGAAATTAAGGAAACCCTGAATTAGGAAGTCCCTAATAATCTTCTGGGCATGGTGGTACACACCTTTGATCCTAGCACTTGGGAGGCAGAGGCAAGTGGATCTTTGAGTTTAAGGCCAGCCTGGTCTACAAAGCCAATTCCAGAATAGCCAGGACTACACAGAGAAACCCAGTCTCAGAGAAACTAGAGGACAAAAAAAAAAAACAAACAAACAAACCTGTAGTTCCCAAATTCTTATTCTAATAAGCTCATTTAACGTTAACTCATAGGTAGGATTTCCTTCCTTCCCGGCCTCCCTCCCTCTACCGTTCTCTCTCATTTTGGGAGTGCTAGGGGTTGAGTCAGAGTTTTTAACGTGTTAAGAAAATACTCTCCCACTGAGCTACCTGCCAGCACTACACACACACACACACACACACACACACACACACACACACACACACACACACAAAAGCATTCTTGAAATTACAGTGTATCCATTTTTGATTTAAAATTAGTGAGAAAATGAAAACAGGAATTAAAAACTGATCAAATTAACAAATGTAACTTGCCCTCTTTGGTAGGACTTATACATGGCTTTGCAGGCACTTTCCTTTCAAACTAAGGATATTGAAGATGCTATGACCAACACACTCTCGCATGGAGGTGACCTTCATTCTGCCTTGGATTGGCTCTGCTTAAATCTTTCAGATGGTAAACAGTATTGTCATTAATTATTTCCTTTTCTAAAACAGGCTCTGCCTCTGGTTTGGGGGTTTTGTGTTTTGGTTTGGTTTGGTTTTTTGTTTCTTTGGTTTGCTTTGGTTTGGTTTGGTTTGGATCGGATCTATAAAAGATTGTGGTAGTAACCTTTTGTAAGGACCTAAGGTACAGATACCCTTTGTAATTGATGGTGGATACAGCCACAAAATCAACAAGTGAGGTAGGTTGAAGTCTTTTTAAAGAACATTTCAGAGCTTAACTAGTGAGGTAAAATAAATAGCAGCTAGAAGTTGGTTAGCTGTGGTCTGATGCGGGCACACGCTTCTTTCTAATTTGGCATGTGGAGCCTGACTTCTCCCCTCATAGAAGGGGAGGGCAAAATGGGATTAGATGTGCTGAATCTTGATGGATTATGTGCATATGTAAGCATTTGTGGTTCTGGCACATAATGTGCCTATTTATCCTCAATACATTTTGTTTTCAGATGCACTTCCTGAAGGATTCAGTCAAGAATTTGAAGAGCAACAGCCTAAAACTAGACCAAAATTCCAGTCTCCACAAATACCGGCCACTCGCTCACCTCCACTACAAATGAAACCCAGAAAGCAGGAAGAAGACACCAAGATTAAGGTAATTTAAGAGTTGAATATTTAGGGGGTTGGAGGGGCTCAGTGGTTAAAGGTACTTGCTGCTCTTTAGGACCTGAGTTCAGTTCCCAGCAACCACATCAGGACGGTCACAGCTGCCTAGAACTCCAGCTCCACAGAGTCTGACACCCTCTTCTGGCATCCACAGACACACGTGTAGCATGCACTCACGCACACATACACATTAAAAGTTCTTCTTAATAAAAAAACTTTAGGCTGGGGTTGGTGACACATCTCCTGTAATTCTGTTATTCATAAGGCAGAGGCAAGAGGCTCACCAGGATGAGGCTAGCTTGGCTACACAGCGAGACCCTGTCACACAAAAAGGAAGTGTGAGTTCAAGGCCAGCCTGGTCCACATAGCGAGTTCCAAGACAGCGAGCACTAGAAAGGGAAACCCATTCTCAAAAACACAAAAATAACTAAAGAGGTTTCCAGGCTGTTGTAGCACTATCTATCGTGCCTTTTATTGTTAGAAACTATTCCAGTAGGTAGCAGCTTCAGTTAAGTTTGTTATTTTCATGCTTCTGTAGTCTGAGCCAGGGTCAGCTGAAAGTACCTCTGTTCTAGAAGGAGTGTGCTGGGACCTCCAAAATGGCTCCCACTGGAGAGCGTCCCGGGTCCCTATCTCTACATAGTCTCCAGTGACTGTCCCTGGTTTCTTCACATGTGGCAGTCACAGAGGGGTTGGACTTCTTACATGTCATCTGGCCCCCAAGAACAAGTGAAATTGCCCTTGATAATTATAAGGGATTGACTCCAGGACCCCAAGAGTACCAAAATCTTCAGGTACTAAAGGCACATGTTTAAGATACAATAGTCAGCATGGCACTAAAGGCACATGTTTAAGATACAGTAGTCAGCATGGCACTAAAGGCACATGTTTAAGATACAATAGTCAACATGGCCCGTATGCGTGTCCTCCCACGCTTCAAGTCATTTAGATTATTTGTAATCCAGGAATATTGGGAATGCTACATATGTAGTTGTTAACATGTGTTGTTTGGGAATTAGTAACAAAGAGTCTCACTGTTAGTATTGATACAACTTTATCTTAAATATTCAGTGTCTTGAGTTGACTGAATCCATAGATGTGGAAATCTAGGTGTATTTCAGGGTTTATGAACCTATATTACTTAGTCTTATTAAGCCTCTGCTTTGATCATGCTTGATTGGCTGTATTGGTTGAAGCAGGTCGTGTGGTGAACCCAGTCTCTTCATGATGTCATGAACATGGGGCTTTGGGAAGCCCAGTTCATCAGGGCATTTCTCTTACGTGCTATATGTGAGCAAACAGCTGGGGCCTTAGCCTTGTAAAACCACTGTTTTCAGCCATAGCACTAGTTTTCAAGGGTGCCGTAATTCTCCTTTATTCTGTAAACAAAATAAAGCAAAACGGCTGCCATGCTCTTCTAGTTTCTTTGTTTAGTCTAGCATACACAGTGGGACTGGCTGTGTAACCAGGCTGACCTAAAACTCAAATCCTTCTGCCTGATGCTGGGATTATGAGCAAGCCTTGTAAGGTTAGACTTCTCTAAGAATGTTTAGCTTGTTTGTCCTTTGCTATATATTAAATAACGTGACTTGCAGTTTTTATGTCTGCTCTTTTTGTAGTATGAAGAACTTATAAATAGTTTTGGCATCTTTTTCTAACTCAATCTTTCAGATACATGTTTTCTCTTTTTAGCAGAAAAAGGAAGAAGAAAGGATGGAGGTAAACATGAAAGAGTGGATTCTGAGATACGCGGAACAGCAAAACGAAGAGGAAAAGAGTGAGGGCTCTAAAAGCGTAGATGATGAAGAAGCATTTGACCCTGTGAGTAGAACTCTGAATCAGGCCTGGGCGTCACGGGCACAGTGTTCAACCTGATTCAGCCTTTGCTTTTCTCACTTTTGAATTGGACAAATAACTCTAGAAGAGATGTGAAAACTAAATAGAATAACATACAGGTAAAATGTTAGCACACAGTAACTAGTAAGTGTTAAATTACATTTCTCACATATTTTTAACTTGGCTGTTATGTGTAATTAGTATGTTAAATTCTTTGAGTGATAGAAGAAAGGCAAAGCATATTCCTGTATGGAGGAAGCCAGCAGTTGGGAAAGAAAAATAGGTATCTTAAGATAAATAAAAGCATGAGCCTAATGTGTTACTTGGGTCAGTTTAAAGTGTTAAAAGTGTTTATTTTGGCTTTAGTCCATCGTCTTTGGGCTGCATTAATCTGGGGCCTGTGGTGAGGCAGTTAGTGTCATGATAACAGTGTCAGTAGAAGAGCTGATCACCTCATGGTGGGCAGGAAGCAAAGGAGACTGGGTCTCAATGTCCCCGTTAAGGGCACACTCCTGTCCCTGTGACGTCCAAAGGACGCTCTCCTGCAGTGCTACCACCAAAGGCCATCGACAGAAAAACAAAAATGGCAAGGTGCATACGTACAGGAATGGTGGTGTCGGTGTCTTATAAAGGGAGTGGGAGCATTGGTAAGGGTGGGGCAGATGGGAGGCAGTGGCTGGGACTCCTTCTCTGGCCCCAGTTTGGTGTGTCTACACACGGAGTGCCCGCAGTCGGTGTTGCGTTTTCCTGAGGCCATACCATTACGTGCGCCTCCCCGTCCACTGTCGCTTGTCAACCCAGGGAGAAAGGTAGCCTTTAGGGCTGGACTTTCTGCTCTGTAGCCTTTGCTATTGTGTTTTATGAGTTTTTCCCCCACCCTTTTATGTCTCTTACATCTGTCTTACTTCTCTCTGAGAAGTCCTAGAAGGTGATTTGCTGGGTCTAAGGACCATAGGTTCTGACACAATGTAGTGGTCACAGATAAACTGTTCTTAGACCTTGTTATTTTCTCTTCATCACTTTACTTGGAAAAGAACCAAAGGTACTTGAACCTTTCAGCCAAGCTTCTGGACACAAAGGCACAGGCGGCGGCCTTTAAGCTAGAGAAGAATAAACAAGGCCAGAAAGAGGCTCAGGAGAAAATAAGACAGTTTCAAAGAGGTGAGCACTTCCAAACTTCTACTTGTAGAAAAGTAATAGTGTGCCTGTGCTTTGCTAACAGATTAACAAGACAAATGATAAATATTGTTGATTTTGTGGACCTCACAGTCTATTGCAACATAAAGAAGCCACATCAGTTTAAAAATGAACGACTGTGTTGTAATCAGACATTTTGTGCATGGTAACCTGTATACATACGTGATTCAGATCACCAAATACTGTTTTCTGTTTGTGTGTCTGGTATGTTCATGTGTGCTAATACACTTGCCTGTGCATGCACATTTGAAAGCCAAGCACCAACACCAGACTCCCCACCTTAGATTGTGTGTCTGTTTCTTTCCTTCCTATGTTGTATGGGGAGCAGGGTTGTTGAGACAGTCTCTGTGTACCCTTCACTGCCCTGGAACTTTGTATAGACCAGGCTGGCCTCGAACTCAGAAAGATCCGCTTGCTGCTGCCTCCCAAATGCTGGAGCTAAAGGCTTGCGCCACAATGCCTGGGCTCCAGCTTGGTTTTGGAGACATGATCTCTCACCAAAGCTGGCTTTCTGTTTTATGTAAACTTGACTAGCAGCAAGCCTCTGGGGTCTGCCTGACTCCGTGCACCTCTCCCAAGTTCTAGGGTTGCACAAGCATGCTTTATTTGGTTTGTTTTCAAGACAGGGTTTCTCAGTAGCTATGGGGCCAGCCCTGGAACATGCTCTGTACACCAGGCTGGCCTCAAACTCACAAAGATCCACTGCCTCTGCCTCCCAGCTGCTGGGACTAAAGGTTTGTGCCACCACTGCCTGGCTTATTTTTTTGCTTGTGAGCCTAGGCTTTAACGGCTGAGCCATCTCTACAGTTTTGTTTTTTTTTTTTTTTAAATCATTGTAAAATATAAACACCATGCTAGCTCACAAGGCATAAAGAAACAGACAGTGGGCTGGATTTAGCTGTAGATCCTAGTTTTCCAATTCTAGGTATGTATATATATGCTATTTCCATTCAAGAAAGAAATGTAAATGTGAACTTACGTGTACTTTTTTCTAATGGAGGTATTAATTAATTTTTTGGTCTATTACATTCACTAATTCCTTTTTAGTATATATTATGAAAGTTAATAAACTGTACTTGGCTTCTGGAATAGATTCTAAATAGGAATTAAGTAACTGGTTTTAAAAGAAAAGGAAGGCATGATATTTTTAACCTGTATTTGCAAAATACAAAGCATAAAAAGCAAATATATAAAACTAGACTTTTTTCTTGGTAGAAATGGAAACTTTAGAAGACCATCCAGTATTCAACCCAGCCATAAAAATTTCACATCAACAAAATGAAAGGAAAAAGCTTCCTGCAGCCACAGAAGGTGAAGGTGCTTTAAACTTGAATTTATTTGAAAAATCTGCAGCTACCACTGAAGAAGAGAAAGGTAAAATTGCTTTGCATTTGGGCATTCTTCTAACAGTAAAATTATGCTTCCATGATGAGCCATATTTAGCATTGTGTCATTGCAGAGACATTGGCTAAGTCCCTCTCTCTCTAGTTCATTCTCCAAATGTTAGATTTTAACTATCAGCTTGACGCTGCCTAGAATCGTTTGTGCACAAGTGCCAAGGAGGCCAAAAGAGGATGTTGGGTGTCCTAAAGCTGCAGTTACAGGCAGTTGTGAGCTGCTCCATATGGGTGCTGGGACCAAACTCAGGTCCTTAGCCGTAGCGAGCGAAGCCTCCAGTCCCTGAAAAGGCAGAAGACTAATCCCTGGGCACATCTGTGAGGGGCATCTTCACTGACAATTGATGCAGAAGCGTCCAGCCTACTGTGAGGGCACCATTCTCTGGCAGTTGGTCCTAGGCTAAGCCTAAAGCAGAAGGTGATCCAGCAAGCAACACTCGCCTGGGTTTCTGCTGTGATTCCTCGCCTAGGCACAAATCAAACGATACTGTATCTTCGATTCCCTAAGTCCTCCTCCACGCCCCAAGATGTGAGTGATGATACATTTCTGTGTATTGCTGCACACAGGTCATATTCTTTGCATATTCACAGACTATATTACAGATCATTCCTACATCAAATGATAGACTTCATTTTTTTTACTTGTTCAGTAATATTAAATCATTATTGTGCAAATAAACAACCCAGTGTTATTTGTGCAATCTAAGCATGAAATGTGAGCACAGACAAATTGTATATTTTTAACTATGATTCGTGCTTTCAGAGAGTATGGGCTTTTAGTGAGAAGAGCAGGGCTGGCGAGCTGGCTCAGCAGTTAGGAGCACTGGCTGCTCTTCGGAACAGTTCCCAGGGCCCACTCTTGGTGGCTTGAAACGGTCTGGAACTCTGGCTCCAGGCGATCTGACACCCTCTTCTGGGCAGTTATACTCACGTAAACATACCACACACAGACACACATATACACATAACTTAAAGGATAGTAACAATAATAGAGCTGAGTGGTCTAATTCAGCTGGGGCCGCCTGGCTGCTAATATTAGCTCCGAGGATAGTGTTGTAGTCTGGCAGACAATTGGGTATCAGCCTGGTGGTAAGTTGGTGGAAAGAACCTCCAAATGAGAGATAGTAAGTTAAAAATCCTAAAGTACAAGTGAAAATGAGAGATGGTAAGTTAAAAATCCTAAAGTACAAGTGAGTTTATAGCGTCACTGTTTGACAGCTATTCTGTGATAGAGATGTACTATATTTGTGTTATTTGATGCAATAGTTAATAGCAAAATGTGAATATTGAGCACCTCCGGTGTGGCAGGTACATCTGAAAATCTGAAGTTGTAATTTCTAAGCACAAGACTGGTAGGGCCTGGGCCAGGAGTACTTTGATGTTTAGAGAATAGCCTGTGGGTCAGTGTAATCGCATTAGGAAAAAGCGGCATGCAGTATATTGACAGGGTGGCCCAGAGAAAAGCCACTGAATTTCAGATGTACCAGGAAGCCTCTGAAGGTAGTGCTGGTGGCAATGGCATGTTACGTAGAGAATGGTGTGTGACATTTTTTTCAGTAGCTACATGGAGGGTGTCCTTCCAAGCCTTGCCGTTAACTAAATATGAACGCGCATAAGACCCTTGAGGTCAGCTGGGTGTGGCACACACCTCGGATCCCAGGACTGCTTCTTGGGAAGACGACAAGGAGGTCAGGAGTTCAAGACCATCCTTGGCTGCAAAGCAAGTTTGGGTCTGCCGGGGCCATGTGAGCCCTGTCTCAAAACCGACAACAGCGACGGAAGCCTCGGATGTTCTGTGGTTCAGTCCGGGAAGAGCTTTGCATCACCTTCTGGGAGAAGAGGCACTCTGCCCTGCTCTCTCTCCTCCGCCGTTCTCTTCAGAAATGCTGTCCCCAAAAGGGGCAGCGCCTTGATCACTCCACAGAGAATTTACATTGCTGTTACCATTTTTAAAGAACAAGTCTTTGCCTTCCATTTAAGGTAAAAAGAAAGAACCTCATGATGTAAGAAATTTTGACTACACTGCTCGAAGCTGGACTGGAAAATCTCCCAAACAGTTTCTGATCGATTGGGTCAGGAAGAATCTTCCCAAGAGTCCAAATCCTTCCTTTGAGAAAGTTCCAGTAGGTAGATACTGGAAATGTAGGTATGTTTTTCTGGTTAACTGAATGAACTCTTAGAAAAATGTGAAATGAAAATCTTTCTGTTTCTTAATAAATTACATAAACAGTTAGAAGTGTCAGGTGTAGTGGTTCATGCTTGTAATCCCAACACTTAGGAGGCTGAGGCAGGAGTCCCAGGCCAGCCTGGGCTACAGAGGGAGCTCCATCTAGTCTGCCTGTAAAGTGAGATCTGATCTCAAAAACAAAACACAACCCAAGTAAGCATTTAAGAAACTTTTAGTTCCTCATTTCCAGTTCCCGTTGCTTATAGGTCATTATCTAATGCAGTGTCTTCCAATTACTTACAGAGTTGTTGTAAGTTTAAGTTCCATGTTAATGAATTTCTGACTTTTTGATCTGACCTCATCCATTTTTTAAAGGTTTTGTTGTTATTTGTATGCTTCTTTTTAGGGTAAGGGTTGTCAAGTCCGAAGTTGATGTTCTGGTTGTATGCCCTACAATCTTAACAGAGGATGGAATGCAAGCTCAGCACCTGGGAGCTACGTTAGCCCTTTACCGCCTAGTGAAAGGACAGGTGAGCCCCGTTAGGCCTTGATGCTGCAGAAGCCACTGAAACGATGGCCAAAACTCCACAGTGTGAAAGGCTCTAAAACCCTAATCCTTTTCCGCACAGACATGATGCCACAGTAGAAAGTTCTGTACCAAGAAGCTTTGTTTTGTTAATGAAATTATTACAAGTATAGCATAAAAATACTTTCAAGCTCTCTGTGGAAGGAATATATAAAACAATCAAAATGTGTTTAGACAAGTAGACAAAGTCTACTCCATTGCATATGTGCTGGTATCCCTAAGTCTAAAGTCCAGATCTTATAGTTCTAAGCATTTGAGATAAGAGATGCCCATACTATAATAAAATTGTCCCATAAAACTCAATTTTTTTTTTAACTTAAAAATGTAGACAAGTGATTCCCTTTTTTAAGTTTAGGTTATATTAATCATGTGCTTAGAGTTTAAAGAAAGAAGGAGGGAGCTCTTTGAGACAACACATTGCTGGTTTCAAAATTTAGACTGCCAGGCACTGGTGGCGCACCCCTTTAATCCCAGCACTCAGGAGGCAGAGGCAGGCAGATCTCTGAGTTCAAGACCAGCCTGGTCTACAGAGCAAGTTCCAGGACAGCCTCCAAAGCTACACAGGGAAACCCTGTCTCGAAAAGTCAAAAAAATAAAATAAAATACATTTTTATAAGAAGCATTCAATTAGGGCATTGGTTACTTCTGTGAGTCCATGATCATAATGGCAGGAAGAAGATAAATGTGGCGTTGGAGCTACAGCTGAGAGCTTCCCACCCTGATCTTCAGGTAGAGACAGACAGACTGGGCCTTCTGTGAGCTTCTGAACCCCTTCCAGGAACATGCTTCCTCCAAAAAGGCCACACTTCTTCCATCCCGGCCACATCTGGTCCTTCCAGACAATCCCCACTTACTGGGGCCCAGACATTGGAACATGAGCCTATGGGCTTAGTCTCATTCAAACCAGCACAGCCACCCACAGGCATTAGCGGGAGTCCAAACGTTATTCTTTTCCAACTAGTGCCAGAGTTCATAATGTCTCACTCTTGCAGTTTGCAAATTAAAGTATATAAGCTGTATATGCTTGATAAAAATGACTGGCTTGGTATGCCACACTGTGTTGAGTCCACAAGGGAGGCCTTACCTTCTCTGAGGAGTGGATGGGGGGTGGGATGGGGCAGGAGGGGCAGAAGGAGGAAAGGGAGGGAGGGGCTGGTATGTAAAAGGAAAAAATAATTTTTTAAATAAAGGTTTAAAAATGACTTGATGTCACAGAGGTAACTGGACGTTTCTGAAAGCAGAGAAGTAGACTAACTCAAGACTCTAGTGACGTGGTCCTTTTAAAACACTTTGGCTTATAGCACCATACCACTGCCAGATCTCACGGAGCTTCGTGTTTCAAAATGCTCTGGTTCACTTACGTATTATGTGGTACTCCTGCAGGAATATGTAATAAGCAGTGGCTCTAATTCACTGTGCTCTAAGAGTCAGCCCTTTACAGGCACCCAGCCTGGACAGCAAGCAGAGATCTCACTCACTCCACAGACACACAGCCATCATGTCAAGAAACACAGCTGTGACGTGTCATTTATGAACTGGCAGCCTATGATGTGTCACTTACATTAATAGCATTAAAGTGTAAGGATAAAGTTAGATTTTAAGAGACAGTCACCTATTCTAAGTTCTCACTTAACTTTATTTTGATAACTAGTCAGCAAAGTAAAACAAAGCTGTTTTCCTTAGTCTGTTCATCAGTTACTCCCTCCTACTTATCGCGATGTTTGGCTGGAATGGAGTGATGAAGAAAAGAAAAAGGAAGAATTAAATAAAATGGAAACCAATAAACCACGTGATCTTTTTATTGCCAAACTTCTGAGTAAGTTGAAGCATCAGCAGCAGCAGCAGCATCAGCAGCAGCAGCAGCAGCATTCCGAGCATGAAAAACACAGCTCCGAGGACCCCGAGGAATCGTGGGAAAACTTAGTTTCCGATGAGGACCTTTCTGCGCTGCCCTTGGAGTCAACAGATGCAGAAGACCTGGAGCCTGTTCGGAGCCTCTTCAGGAAGCTGCAGAGCACAGCCAAGTACCAGCGGCTCCTGACGGAGAGGCAGCAGCTGCCCGTGTTCAGACACCGGGACTCCATCACGGAAGCGCTGAAAAGGCACCGCGTGGTGGTCGTGGCAGGCGAGACGGGGAGCGGCAAGAGCACGCAGGTCCCACACTTCCTGCTGGAGGATTTGCTCCTGAACGAGTGCGGGGCAACGAAGTGTAGCATAGTGTGCACCCAGCCCCGAAGGATCTCGGCCGTCAGCCTGGCCACCAGGGTGTGTGAGGAGCTGGGCTGTGACAGCGGGCCTGGAGGAAGGGTAAGCGCGGTCCCCTGCTCTTGGGGACCTGACGGGTGCTGGTTCCGACCACTGAATACTCGGTATCAGTGAGCAGGAAAGGGAAGGGCGGTGGGTGAAGGCCGTTCAGAGAAGAGGGGAGCGGCGCGCATGCCCGCTGGCGCTGGGCCGCAGCCGCCCTCCCAGCCCCCCCTCGTGCACCACGGTTTGCACGAGCCTGCGCTCAGGCTCACTAAATAGAAGGTAACATTTTAACTCGCCATGACAAACCTTATAGCTTCATTCAATTGAAAACTATAGCAATACATTTTCTTAGCCATTTGAGGCAAGATGGTGTACTGCAGCCCCGGGCAGCCGGAAACGAACGCATAACCCAGGCTGGCCTTACACTCGCGGTGGCCACCGCGTCCAGCTAGAAGTAGACCTTGGTAATAAATTGTGGGAGGGGACCCGCCCGAACTGCTGCATGGAATGCCATGCCGCCCTGCACTCTGCACTTGTGGCCAGCTCAGCTGTCACCTCTCATGGCCGCTCCGTGTCCCCTGCAGAATTCTTTGTGTGGCTATCAGATCCGGATGGAGTCTCGTGCCAGCGAATCTACCAGGCTGCTGTATTGTACAACCGGAGTTTTGCTAAGGAAGCTTCAGGAAGATGGCCTCCTGACTGATGTGTCTCATGTCATTGTAGATGAGGTGAGTAGGTTTATGCTTGTGCCCAGATAAATCCAGACGGGTTCTATTAAAGAGATGTTGTTGGGGACACTAGCTGGCATTTTCGTTGTGCTTACTGCATATCAGACGCCGTCCCTCTAAGATTCAGTTTCATCTACCGAATGTCTTGTGTTAGGGATTCGCTTAATAAGTTCTGTACCCTATTTGCCGTGTGCTTGATGCTGTTCAAAGCATCACAGACACACACATGATCATCTAACCTTTCCAGCACTGCAGTGGGGTAGGCATTTTTACCTCACAGCTGAAGACAGTGAGGAACAAAGTTCAGTTGTATAGGGAGAGGCTCAGACCCAGGCGCCTGGACGCGCTGCTCTCTCCTCTCTGCCAGAGAGCTCCTGCTAGCCACCCTGTCTTCAGGTTCAGAAGACAAGACATCATCAGCGTGCGTTTTTTCTCTCTGAATATTCTTCTCAGATGAAACTTGACTGCCCTTGAGTTACAGTTTTGTTAGGCCTCTTTCGGTTGTCTATCAATCTGCTCAAATAAACTAATTTGCTAGCTTTTTTTTTTTTCAAGAAGAGGTGTATAGCAATTCTATTTTCATAAAGTATTATTACATTTTTCAGTCAAGGCAGGACAGCTGACACCTGTATATCTCAGCACTTGGTTGGCTAAGGCAAGAACATTGCCTCAAGTTCCTAGCCAGCTTAACCATCTTAACATGCAAGAAAGAAGAAAGGAAAAGTCTGATATTAAGTTTTTTGTTGATGGCTATTAATCACCTTCCTTTGTAGTAGTGTAGAGTCAGAAGGACAGGCGGTTTGAACAGTCATAGAGACCTGGTCCCATTCCTGCCACTCATCTTGTTTTCCTCCTTGGTGATAAACCACCTATCCTCTGTAATGGTGGTCACAGGCTTTTCGCTCTTTAGCAGAGTTAGGAGTCAGGCTGGCTTCTCAGTGAATCGTGGAGCATCCTGATCTTGCTAGCCACATGTGGTATGATTTCCAAATCAACTCGTAGTGCACGGTCCTTCTGTTGCTGTTAATTACTCTCCATTGACTCTGCTTAGACAATAAATGGAGTTTAATTCATCACCCCACGTGTCCTTATTATTTTCAGATACTAATTTTTAGTAGATTCAAGCATCAGATTATTTATTCCCTAGGCACTAGATGTGATTAATTCCATGTGGCCTTTCCATTAGGTCCATGAAAGAAGTGTCCAGTCAGATTTCCTGCTCGTTATCTTGAAGGAAATTTTACAGAAACGCTCTGACCTACACTTGATTCTGATGAGTGCCACCGTGGACAGTGACAAGTTCTCCACGTACTTTACACACTGTCCTGTTCTCAGAATTTCAGGACGAAGTTACCCCGTTGAGGTAAGTTTCCGTGTGCGTGCGTGCGTGTGTGTAAGCAGAAACCATTTATTCCAATTTCCCAGGACACTGGCCCTTTTTTCTGAGCCAGGTCAGGAGTCAGGGGAGGGAAGGGAGATGCTTTGACAGTCAGGGGGTGCTCGGTGACAGTCAGGGGGTGCTCGCCTGCAGGTGGGGAGGATGGGAAAGCATGGTCTAGTGTCCTGCTGACAGGCCTCAGGAACTGAAGCTTATTTCCACATCAGGTCATGTTTATATTGAAGGTGGCACCTGCCAGTAAGGCCTCCGTCTCTGGGTCTAGGGTTGTCTGTCTCTTCTTCTGACCATTTTCTTTTCAAAACTGAAGTGTCTGTGTCTGTGAACTTTAGTAGTAGAACCGTGTGTGTGTGTGTGTGTGTGTGTGTGTGTGTGTGTGTGTGTGTGTGTGTGTGTGTGTTGTGTGTGTGTGTGTGTGTGTGTGTGCTGTTACGTTCTTCACTCCCAACTCCTCTGACAGAAAGATTTCCCCATGTCCTGAATTTAGTGACATTTGAGGGCGGGGCTCTCCGTCTTCTCTTTAATGGCATTTGCTTAAGTGACTTCTGGTCCACATCTGCATTATGTCTTATCATCTGCAGGTCTTTCATCTTGAAGATATAATAGAAGAAACAGGCTTTGTACTGGAGAAAGACTCAGAATATTGTCAGAAATTTCTGGAGGAGGAGGAAGAAATTACCATTAATGTTACCAGTAAAGCTGGGGGAATACAGAAGTATCAGGTAAAAAGAAAACACTCAGAAAGATGTAGTGACTGCCCAGAATGCAACCTGCTGAGTTTAAAGTCACGTGGCTAGCATGGTGAATTGGAGTAACAGCTGTGAGAATGAGTGATGTTCTTTTCTTTTCTCTGAGTAACAGCCCTGCCTGTCCTGGAACTCACTCTGTAGACCAGGCTGGCCTTGAACTCCCAGAGATCCACCTGCCTCTGCCTCCTTAGTGATGGGATTATAGGCATGTGCTAACACTACTCTGCAGAGAATGAGTGAATTTTAAAAACTAACTCTTTAATCTTGTTTCAAACTTTAGTCCTTAATTTGTGATACTTTAACTGTCTCCTTGCTGTGTGGGGCCATTAGATATGTGTGGAATCAAGGACTATGTAAGTGTGAAGCGACATTCGGAACAGCTTCATAGTGCTGATTCACGAGTGAGGAGTACATCCCTATGACAGTTTTCTACATAATCACCTTCTGCTGTAGTTTAGCAAAGAGATGGCAACAACAAGAATAACTTAATTTACATGCATAAAGATAGCGCCCTTTTTCCCTGTTTCTATTATAAAAATAGAATTTGGTCTTGGTTTGAGTGGTTTGAATTGTTTGTTTGCAGTTGTGGGAATTAAACCCAGGATAAGCAAATGCTCTCCCACTGAGCTACGTCTACAGCCCAAAGACACATACTTCTTGTTTTCAGCTTTCTCTGGTTGGGTTTTCTTCTAGGAATACATCCCAGTTGAGACTGGAGCAAGTACTGAATTAAATCCGTTTTACCTAAAGTACAGTAGCCGTACTCAGCATGCTGTTCTGTACATGAACCCTCATAAAATCAACCTGGATCTCATCCTGGAACTTCTTGTGTATTTAGGTATTGTTCTATTCGTTTTGATAAAATACTTCTACCAGCTACATTTATTAATATTTTATATGCTGTTTCCTGTCTCGTTTTGAATTTTTATCTTTGTAAAACCTCAGACAAAAGTCCGCAGTTCAGAAATATTGAAGGCGCAGCATTGATCTTCTTACCTGGCCTTGCTCACATTCAACAGCTGCATGACCTCCTATCAAGGGACAGAAGGCTTCCTTCTGAGCGGTAACTACCAACCTCCTATCAAGGGGCAGAAGGCTTCCTTCTGAGCGGTAACTACAAACCTATCAAGGGGCAGAAGGCTTCCTTCTGAGCGGTAACTACCAACCTTATCAAGGGGCAGAAGGCTTCCTTCTGAGCGGTAACTACAAACCTATCAAGGGGCAGAAGGCTTCCTTCTGAGCGGTAACTACCAACCTCCTATCAAGGGGCAGAAGGCTTCCTTCTGAGCGGTAACTACAAATACTCTTTAGATTCTTTGCCACCTAAAGCAGAAGATCTGGTACATTAAAACTCTTGATCAGAAATTTCAGGCTTTTCAACTTCGGTTAAGATTGTCCATGGTAGGGCTGACTAGTTTGCTCAGAGGTTAGGAGCACTGATTACTCTTCTAAAGGACCCAGGTTCAGTTCCCAGCACCCACTGGCAGCTCACAGCTGTCTGTAACTCCATTTCCAGGGGTCTGGCACCCTTTTCTGGCCTCCACAGATACATCATACACCAGACATAAAAGCACATAAGCACCCAAACTCTGTTTCATTTTGTTTCCCAGGATAGGGTTTCACTGTGTAGCTCTGGCTGTCTTAGAACTCACTCTGTAGACCAGGCGAGCCTTGAACTCACATAGATCCACTTGGCTTCTGCCTCCCAAGTGCTGGAATTAAAGGTGTGCACCACCACCACCCAGCTCACATTTTTTTTTTAAATCTCTACAATAATCTATGGAGATTTTGTGTTTGTTAATTTCTGTCTTCTGAAAATTTATGAGTACTGTATCTGCATTTGTTTGTTTTTTTAAATTTTAATCTGAGCCAACAATCCTGTGGTTAATTATAGATAATAACTCCTGACCCACTGAGTTTTCCAAAAGCCACCAAAGTTTTGCAATTTAGCAACCATATCTATTTAAATAGCCATTTATTTGTTCTGTTATAGTTTATTACTCTTGTGATTATCATAATATTAGAACTTTAAAAAACATTTAAGCCTCTTATTTCACACACACTCATCCTTAATCAAACAATACAAAATTCAGAATCTGGAACATTTAATGGTCCCTGCATTTCTAAAGAGGGATGCTCAACCTGTTATTTGCTCATATTAATTTTTTCCCTCTGGCAGGTATATTATGGGGTTTTATTAGGCTGTTCTGTGAAATTCTGTTTAATTTTTTTTCATAATAAAATATTGGAAGTTGCTTTCTATATGCAAATAAATTTTATTATTCTTTGCAGTGTCTTCTAAAGAGAAACTCTTGCTAAGAACTATGATTTTAACTTTCAGATATGAAGTTATAGCTCTGCACTCTGTTCTTTCAACTCAAGATCAGGCAGCAGCATTCAGATTTCCCCCTCCAGGAGTCAGGAAGGTAAATTCAGGAGGGGAATGGGTGGTCTGAGTGGCTCAGTTTGGTTCCGAGCACCACACTGGCAGTTCATAAGTGCCTGTAACTCCAGCTCCGGGGAACCCTCCAAACTCCTAGCCTTCTCGGGCATCTTTACTCATATCAAATGCACACAGATATACACATAGAAAAGAAATACCTTTTAAAAACTTTTTAAATTCAGACTTATGGGTATTTACATTATGTGATAATAAGAAACAGACTTTTGAGGAAAGTGTAGTTGGGTAATATGCATGTTACTTTTTTTGTATGTTTTAAAAGGAAAAAAAAGTCTACTTTTACCTTAGAAAGCATTATAAACTAACTGAGTGTGATGGCACACGCCTTTAATCCCATCACTCAGAGGCAGAGGTTGTCTGAGTTTGAGGTTAGTCTGGTCTACATAGTGAGTTCTAGGACAGCCAGAAGTATGCAGACAGACTGTCTCAAAAACAAAAACAGGGAGAAAGAAAGAAAGAAAGAAAGAAAGAAAGAAAGAAAGAAAGAAAGAAAGAAAGAAAGAAAGAAAGCATTATGAAGGAGAGGATTTCAACAGCTATTTAAGTCCTGGGAGGATTTTTATTCTCTAGACTGTTGGTTCCTTCAGCCTCAATTATTCATTCATCCCATTCATTAATATGCTAATAATCAGATCTAGAAAGCTGCTCATTCCATGCCCAGTGTTGTACCATGGAGCTGTATCCCCAGCCCTAGCTTTTAATTCCTGATTGTAGCTCACAGACCTTAGTTCATGGAATTAATTGGTGCCTTTTGGTCTTAGTTCTGAATGAAGAGATTCTTGACAAAGAATTTCTCAGATTTTGAATCTTCTCAGAAGAAATTATTAAAACAATACAGTTACATCGTGAGACAGTTTGGGAAGCAGGGAGCTGTGAGAACGGCCTGATCAGTGCACAAGACCTGGGTCCTCCTCGCTAAACTGACCACCACTCATTGTGGTTTTCTAACTATCTTCTGAGAACCCAGAGACCCTGAGACTGCTCTATCTTAAACATCTGCTTCCCTGAAACAGAGATTTTGTTTGAAGAGTTTAACAAAAAAAAATCTTAGCACTGCCAAAGTAGAATAATCACATAGGTTCCACAGACCTCGTTAATCTGGGAGCAGTCGGATCTGGAAAACACAGTAAAACTTCAGAGCTTCCCTAGAGGTTTTACCTCCAAGGATTCAACAAGAGCATCAGACTTGCACACGGATGTCCTGTTCAGCCGTCACTGTTTAAGAATGTTAAAGCTAGGCCTAAAATGCCATGTCTGAGCCTCCTTGTTTACAGCTGAGTGAGCGCCCGCTCTTCTCTGTAGTAGTCTTTCCTGACAACTGACGGTTTGGGGCTGAATTGAATGTCTCAGTTCTCTGACCCCGTCTACTGTCAGATTTAAGATGAGTGACTAGAATTAGGGGAGTGGTGTTTCTGAGTAATCGGCATCTGTACCGGGTGCTGGAGAGACGGTTCAGCAGTTAAGACAGATATTGCCTTTGCAGAGGACCTGGGTTCACTTCCCAGAGGCCACATCAGGTGAACTCCAGCTCCAGAGGGGACAGCGGTGGCCTGCCCAGGCACTGGCTCTCATGAAATGTGAACATACCCAAGCACAAACACATATGCATATACATAATTAAAATTGAAATTCCGTATCTTTTGATCTAACAACCTCATTAAGATGAACTGATGAAACTGTATATAGCAAATTAAAGTTACAGAACAACACTCTCAATATTTTTGTGACTAAAATTGAGAGTGGCTTCCTTTCGGTCCCTCCCTCCACTGTTCCCTTAACGACTCATCAGTTCTGTGTAAAGAAGGTTTCAGGGTACAGTGTCAAGGCTGTCAAGGTACTTCAGCTTCTTGTTTATTTGCAGATTGTCTTAGCAACAAATATTGCAGAGACGGGAATCACTATTCCTGACGTCGTGTTCGTCATTGACACTGGGAGAACAAAAGAAAATAAGTAAGTTTAACTTCCTCACAGTGAAGATTTTTAACGTTGTTTTTTAGAGAAATTACAGAATCATGGTAGGGGAACCCAGATCCTAACTGTCATAATTCTGCCCACAGCAAAAGCCTTGGTATAGGTGAATTTAAAATATCAGAGGGTAAATATCTAAATTTTATGCCTTGGATTTTCCAAAAATAATGCCAGTGTGTCTCCACTTAAAAGTGCTATCTGGGCAGAATTTCACAACATAAACATATATGTATTTGCTGACCAAATAAAGTGTTTAACACAGCATTATCTGTGGGGTTGTGATAGAGGCATAGACTGGAACAATCTGAGCCGAGCAGCACTCCTAACATCAGATGCTTGTGTGCTGATGAAGAAGGTGACAGTCCCACAATTGCAAATGCTGCATATCACAAGCAGAACATTGTGGGTCCCTCCACTTAACTTCCACAACGTGTACATGAGCAGTGTGTACATTAGTGTGCATTGCACAAACGGGCGTCTGTCTGCCAATTATAGTCTACAACAGTCCCCAGAATCAGAAAACTACACAAGTATCTGAAGAGGCTATGTGACCGGAAACCAGTTCTAAAGAAACGATGTATCTTTAGAGGAAACATTCCCTTTGTAATGCTGGCATTGTACCACCTGCATTGTGTGATTAGTTGGTATTAACTAAGGTGAATAAGACCCTTGGTCAGATTTGTGAGGAAAGACGAGATAAGCAAGTCATTTTCTTTTGTAGCAAAGGTTTTTATTTGGCAGTAAACACTTCTCTAAAACATGCACCTTTAATCCCAGCTCTCCAGAGGAAGAAGAAGGTGGATTTCTTTGAGTTGAGGGCCAGGCTAGTCTACATAGTGAGTTTACAAACAGCCAGAGCTACACAGGGAGACCCTGAGTCAGGCTCCTGCCCTGTAAAAAAAGAAATGTTTGTTCACAAGTAATGCACTGGTCCTGGTTTTGCTGAGTCAGATATCCACATATGTCTCCCTAACTGTGTCCTTAGGTACCATGAAAGCAGTCAGATGAGCTCCCTGGTGGAAACCTTCGTCAGTAAAGCTAGCGCCCTGCAACGGCAGGGCAGAGCTGGGCGGGTCCGAGACGGCTTCTGTTTTCGGCTGTACACGAGAGAAAGGTAGGCACAGCACCAGACAGTCACCGCACGCGTAGCAGCCCCAGGCGACATTACTCATGGTAGCTTTCGTTTTTTCAGATTTGAAGGGTTCCTGGACTATTCTGTACCTGAGATCTTGCGGGTCCCTCTGGAGGAACTATGCCTTCACATTATGGTAATCCCAAAGGACCACACATGAGGGTTTTCCCTCTCTCTCTGTAAGGGAAAATCTGATGACTTAAGTGTTGTTAACACTCATTTGCTTTACATTTTCAAGTATGGTGTGTTTCCTATCTGCACTGTGATTTGATTTTGATGTGGTCTGCATGGTAGTGATTCTCAACCTGTGGGTCATGACCCCACTGGGGTCATCTAAGAGCATTGGAAAACAAAGATACTTATGTTTCATAACAGTAGCAAAATTACTGTTACGAAGTAGCCACGAAAATAATTTATGCTTGGGTGTCAGCACAGCATGAGGAACTGTATTAAAGGGTTGTAGCATTAGGAGGGTTGAGAACTGCTCTAGGTTTGGGTAACTTAACAGCCTCACAGTGTAGAGCAGCAGTCTCATGGGGCAGCAGTGTGTAGACAGACAGGGATGTTCCTGAACATCTGGCTGTGCCCAGGACAGCTCCCCAAAACCAGATTCACCTAACCCAAACACCAGGCTGCCAGTGACTCCCGGACTGAATGACCGTGAGCCTTCGGTCTCTAACAACAGAAAGCAGTACTGAGAGCACTAAAGTGTGCACCGGAAGACCCCTGGCGCTCAGCTCCTAGGTGGCCTTACCTTTACCCTCTTTGCTCGAGGTCTTGGCGAATTTGGACTTTGCTTCCACTTGTTCCTCCTGGTAGCACTGACCTGGTCTCTTCCATGCTGCAGAAATGTGATCTTGGCTCTCCTGAAGACTTCCTCTCCAAAGCCTTAGATCCTCCTCAGCTTCAAGTAATCAGCAACGCCATGAACGTTCTCCGGAAAATTGGGGCCTGTGAACTAAACGAGCCCAGACTGACTCCACTGGGCCAACACCTCGCCGCTCTGCCTGTCAACGTCAAAATCGGCAAGATGCTCATTTTTGGAGCCATATTTGGCTGTCTCGACCCAGTGGTGAGTAAAACACTGCTGTCACTTCACTCCACTGCCGTTTGGTTGGGAAATTATTAAGGGTTGGAAACAAGTTTAAATGTTAATTTCTTTTTGTGTTTGTTTTTCAAGACAAGGTTTTTTTGTGTAAGCTTGGCTAACCTGGAACTCACTCTGTAGACCAGGCTGGCCTCAAACTCAGAGATCTGCCTGCCTCTGCCTCCCAAGTGCTGGAACTAAAGGCCACTGCACCACTGCCTGGCTTAAATTTTAATTTCTTTTTTTCTTAATTTATTTAATTTTTATTTTATGTGTATTGGGGTTTTGTCTGTGTGAGGGTGTTGGATCCCCTGGACTGTAGTTACAGACTGTTGAGAGCTGCCATGTGGATGCTAAGAATTGAACCAGGGTCTTCTGGAAGAACAGCCAGTGCTCTTAACCACCGAACCTTCTCTCCAACCCCTTAAACTTTAATTTTTTAGTAAAACACAATGGCCGTGCTATAATTAAAACTTAGGTCCCTGAATATCTGATGATAATTTTTACATATACTTAACTGTTTATAATACTTAAAGATCTATTTCACCATTTACTTATATATAGAAAAATACTAAAACCAGGTAGAGTGGCGCACGCCTTTAATCCCAGCACTCAGGAGGCAGAGGCAGACAGATGTCTTATGAGTTCGAGGCCAGTCTGATCTACATAGTGAGACCATGTCTTGAAAAACAACACAAATAAAAAGAAAAGAAAAATACTGTTATGTGATTTTGACTTGCCTAGGTGTTTGCCATCCACCTGAAACATTTATTTAGTTGAGTAATAATTTGATGTAATAATTTGTAGGAAGCTGTTGACACCATTGACTATAATAGGATGGAAATTTTACTTTATCTGAATTCTCTCTCTAAACCAATAATTCTGAGTTCATTTTCTCCGTTTTTTAAGAAATAAGTTCTGTGCACTCTCTGACTCTCTGGGCATGTGGTCTTACAGTGTGTGTGCCTCCTTTTTCAAGTGATGACCACATGTCAGGGTTGCTCCAGGCCGAGAAAAGTTAGCAGTGAATTCGGGGCAGGGGTGTGGCTCAGAGACACAGAGCTTGCAGTGAATGCGGGGCAGGGGTGTGGCTCAGACACAGAGCTTGCCAAGCATCCCTGTCTCAGGGGTTCAGTCCCCACTGTAGTAATACAAAGCTGGAGCTGAGGGCTCTCGGGAGGGGGTCGGGGTGGTTTCTAGAACTTGCTAAATTCAAAAAGCACCATTTGCTGTTACAGTTTGTCTGAGAACTTGCAACAAGTAGATGGTTGTATAGTCCCCCTTATATGTTTTTAAAACTAATGAGGATCGACCCCAGAGCCTCATGCTTGCTGTAAGCACTGAGCTGTAACACCAGCCAAAACTTGGTGGTGGTTGTTGTTCATTTATAACCAACAATAATTTATTTCTCACATTATGGCAGCCGAGAAATCTAACATGTGGGTACCACACAGTCAGTATTTGAAGGCAGTCTAGAGGTCTAAGTACACCGACCTACAGTTTGAGATTGCTATAACTAAGCAGACTGATCATTTGGACACGTTTTCAGTTCCTTCCCTCTGATTCTGGTACTATATATACTTCCCTAAATCACAGAGATGACCTAGAGATAAATAGGCTTTCTGAAGTCTGTGAAAGGAACTAAACTAAAGTTATGAAATTGTAAGTTAGCAATGTTAATGCATTAAAATAATAAAGGGTAACTTGATTGTGACTGTTTGGTGATTTATTTTTTTAACAATGTCTTTAGTGATAAATTATATTTATGGGCAGGCAACACTAGCAGCAGTTATGACGGAGAAGTCTCCTTTTATCACACCGATTGGTCGGAAAGATGAAGCAGACCTTGCAAAGGCATCTCTGGCTGTGGCCGATTCAGACCACCTCACGATCTACAACGCGTATCTAGGGTAAAGACAACTTGGTTGCTGTCGATAAGCCAGAGGCTGGAGATGGAGGACCTTTTTAAATGTATCTTTGTTGTTAAAACTATGCTTTCAACAGTTCATTGTTCCTGGTGGTTTCAATCTGTCAAGATATAATTATATTAGAGACTCATCTAAGAACAACATTCTTGGCTGGAAGTGGTGGCCCACGCCTTTAATCCCAGCACTTGGGAGGCAGAGGCAGGTGGATCTCTGAGTTTACAGAGTTTCAGGACACCCAAAGAAACCCTGTCTCAAAAAACACAAAAACAAAAAGGAAGAAGAAAAGAACAACATCATTCTTGTTATTGTATATGTGTATTTCTCAAATCTGAGTCAATTTAATAATTTTTGTTATACTTACAATTGATGTGACTGAAAATCACATGTAAATGTAGCTGCTACAGTAAATAAGACCCCTTCATAACATAACCGGTCATAATCTCATTGAACCGTACTGTAGTCTGGAAGCTTGGAAGGAGCTGTGGTTGACATTATCTGTTGGCACATTTATCTAGGTGGAAGAAAGCAAGGCAAGAAGGAGGCTACCGTTGTGAACTCACATATTGCCAGAGACACTTTCTCAATAGAACGTCACTGTTGACACTAGAGGTAATTCTCACTACTGCTCTTAGCAAGACGTGGTTTTTATAGAGAGACAGCACAGTGTCGTACAAATAACACTAGCTTGGGAATAGTTAACATTTTAGGGTTTCTTTTTAATGTCTCAAAGGGTATTACCTACAGTTCTTTCCAACTCTGGTACTTAATTATTATCTTGCTTAATCATGAAAAAATTCAGAACATAAAAAAGTAAATGAAGCCAGGCAGTGGTGGCACACGCCTTTAATCCCAGCACTCAGGAAGCAGGGGTAGGCAGATCTCTGTGAGTTCAAGGCCAGCCTGGTCTACAGAGTGAGTGCCAAGAGAGGCTCCAAAGCTACACAGAGAACCTGTTTCAAAAAACAGAAAGAAAAAAAAAGTAAATGAAATAGTGTCATGAACTCCATTTTTCTTGCATCTATTAACTAGCAACATGTGGTTTATACTCTCCTTCCTTTTCTGCCTGCCCTGCCCTGTAGACTACTCTTTAAGTAAATACAGACTCTAGATCACTATGTATCTCTAAAATATAGGACTCTGTTTTTCTTTGACGTCACACCTTTAGAACAAACGAACCATAGCATATTACAGCATTTAAATACCCCAGTCATCGCCTAATTTTGTCATAGCTAGCTCAAATCATGATCCACACACGATTTACTCATACATTAGTTCCGTAAGTCTCTTAATCTATAGTTAATCAACTCTTTTTCCTATTTGTGATTTTTTTCTTTTTCTTTTCTTTTCTTTTTTTCTTTTTTTTTTTTTTTTAAAGAAATCAGATTGTCCTGTCGGGTTTCTTGAATTCTGGAAGTAACCACTTCTAAGCTGGCGAGTTTATAATGTGACCATCCCAGATAATTGGCCCACAGGTGGCTGTTCCTTCAAATTAACTCCTTTCTCCTTTTCCCCTTGTAAAAGTCCCCAACACCCTGAGCTGAGCCAGGGCTGTCTTT
The DNA here is from genome assembly GCA_030556225.1 of Cricetiscus sungorus. Taxonomy (NCBI): domain Eukaryota; kingdom Metazoa; phylum Chordata; class Mammalia; order Rodentia; family Cricetidae; genus Cricetiscus; species Cricetiscus sungorus. The sequence continues at coordinate 17,033 of JANBXA010000411.1, read as the reverse complement.
CCTCCCTGCAGGCAGCCTAAGCTCTAGACCAAGCCTAAGGTTGGCGTGTCAATGCCCCCTGTGGTTCCTGCTTCGGCCTGCGGTGGGGAGCCTGCCCTTCCCCACACACTCTGCCCATCTGCACTCTTAGGGGCAAAGTGTTTTCAGCTGCAGTTTTATTGAGTGATGAATTTGCCATCAGTAAACATTGTCTGGATTCTTTAGGAAGAAATTTCTAGAGACAAGTGAAGAAGGGGCCTGTCAGGATTCCCGTTTTTCTTCCTAATGTTATCCCCACTGACTGAAAACAAATCAAAATAAATTTTTACAGGAGGGTTGTATTTAAGTCAGTGTGAGTAAAAATATAGTCAGACCCATGTTGCTCCCAGAGACTTACTTTTTATGACATCAAAGTTCACCAAAGGCCGCTGACTTTTAACCCTTTATCTCCCAGAGTCTTTGCTCCCAACTCAAGCTTTTGGCTGTAGTCAACTAAGTGATACTTTGGCATCCTGTTTTTGTAGGAAACAGTTCTATACATTTTAAAGTTGTTTGGTAATTTCCTACTTTAATCAGTTTTATTTATGTCTCATTTTAACATAAAATCCAGGACGTGAAGCAGGAACTAATGAAGTTGGTTAGCGCAGCTGGGTTTTCACCGTCTACAACATCTAGCAGCCGGGAAGGGCAGAGCGCCTCACAGGCGCTCTCTTTTCAAGACATTGCCCTTCTGAAAGCCGTGCTGGCCGCCGGCCTCTATGACAGTGTGGGGAAGATAATGTACACAAAGTCAGTGGACGTCACTGAAAAACTGGCTTGCATGGTGGAGACAGCCCAGGGCAAAGCACAGGTCCACCCGTCCTCAGTAAACCGAGACTTACAAACCTACGGGTGGCTCCTGTACCAGGAGAAGGTGAGCACCTCATTCTCAGATGCCCGTGAGGCCTGGGCACCTCACAAGTCCGCAGCCTGGTGGGTTGGTGGTGGTGGTGCTGTTTCTTTCCTCAAATAGAGCTTTTATTTTTGTTCAAGTTTGAAGTCCAGATGCAGTTAGAAAGAAAAAGCAAACGAAACAAACATGAAAAACCCAAAATATTTTTCTCCCGGTAAATAAGAGAAAGACAGTAAGATTTCTCCCCTGGCTATCGCCCTGTCTACTTGGAATACAGACAGTTACGGCAAGTGGACATTGGTTAATAGTCTGTCTGTTCCCAGAGTGTTCACGAGGAGTGGTGGCCTCAGAAAGGAAAAGAGGGGGTGCTCCATTCCTAAATAGGGTGATGTCGGGTAGAGGGATGCGGTTATATAAATGTGCATAATGTTCCTACCGAATTTGTAAAGAAGAGACATACATGAAAAAATGTAGCAAGATGAATTCTCATCTCTTTATATACAGTGCTCCCTTGTCTTTGTAGGTGAGGTATGCCAGAGTCTACCTGAGGGAAACTACCCTCATAACCCCTTTTCCAGTCCTGCTCTTCGGAGGCGACATAGGAGTCCAGCACCGAGAACGGCTTCTCTCTGTGGATGGCTGGATCTATTTTCAGGTGCCCTGTCCAGATAACTTTACTGAGTACATAAAAACATTCTAAGTCCAGTGTCGTTGAGGTAGATTTAAATTTTATTGAAATTTGCATAATATTTTCGTGTGTGGGTTACAGTACAAAACTTCATCTTATCTTAAATGTATAATTTTAAATCTGTTAGCTCTAGACATATTTATTGATAATCCTTATAAGTGCCACATGCAAGGTATATTGACATTAATTTTATATGAATTTTCCCAAAAGGTAGCTAGCTTCATTTTGAGACATTGAAGGTATAGCGAGAAATTAGCCTTCCTGGAGTCCATGCCGTGGGTTGGTTGTTAGTTGATTCCCCAAACTCGAGCCCATTCCACTATATTTTCTTGGCCCTTCCATAAAAAAACCAAATAGATTCACAATTTTTCACGTGTAGAAAATTCTTCTCTGGATAAAGTAAGCCAATCTGTGCTTGTTTGTGGCGGTAAGCTTTTTTTCCTTCTGTAATCCCATCAACATTGGCAAATGGAAAGCAGCTCTCACACGCGCTGTTAATTACAGCTGCACGTCTACAGTCAAAGCATGGAATTGTGCATTTTTAAATATGTATATATTTGGTTCATGCACAGAAGATGGAGCAGTAGAGATGCTCCAGAAATTGGTGATATTGTTAAAAACTCTACAAATTTACCAAAAATCATTGAAATTAAATTATACCCAATAAAACTGCACCCGGCAGGCGTGTGGCTCATGCCTTTCTCCGAGCACTGGGGAGGCAGAAAGATGTGAGTTCAACACCAGCCTGGTCTGCATAGGCAAGTCCTGGCCAACCAGGGCTACATGGTGAGTCCCTGAAACTACTCTCCACTTCCCTACGCCTCCCCAAAGAGGAAGTTTCCCCATACGTAGAGAAACAAGGACTTTGAGGAATAAGTTGCTTTATTATGGCAGGAGCTACCACACTGCAGACTAGCAAGAGGGCAGAGGGCTGTGCAGCTGAGCTCCCAGGGCAGCTGGGTAATTTGAGATGCTTTCCCCGTTGTGGTTTGTGGTAAATCCTGGTGTCCTAAGTGGATTAAACTATAGGTACATATGTTCACAGTGATTATCTAAACACATGCCGATGCCCATGACTAACTTTGTCCCACGTGACATCTTTCAACAGGCCCCAGTAAAGATAGCTGTTATTTTTAAGCAACTAAGAGTTCTCATTGATTCTGTTTTAAGAAAAAAACTTGAAAATCCAAAGATGTCCCTTGAAAGTAAGTGTTTTATTATGGTACAGGTAAAAGAAGGTACATATTTGTACATAGCATACATTTAGAAGATAATGTATTTGTGTATGAATGTATTTTTAGAACTTTTGAAAAATCTGAGAGATTGCTAGATATTGCGATTTAACACTGGAATACCCTATTGCACACTGAAGCCATAATTTTGATGTAATTATTAATAAAATCTACTTATATGAAGTTCTGTTCAACTCAGGCAGCTTACTCTCTTGAAACCTTGATTCCTGATCTTCCTAACTTCTAAACCATCCATTTCACAGACAAAAATAAATCTTGCTACTCATTGGCTCATAGCTGTTATCCCTGCCATGCATGTCCTACACATTCACAATTAGGAATTGTGTGAGCGCATTAACCTCCATCAGAAACCTGAAATAAACACTTGGTTTGTGGGTGGCCTGCGACAGTACTCCCCTAACTTGACAAATCTCCACTGCCCTCCTAACAATTGTAAAAATAATGCAGGGCTCAGTGCCCTGCGCCAGGCACACTGACTTCTCTGCAGACACTTGTGATGGGTTTGATGCTGTCCACATTTCCCCTCTTCTACCCTTGGCCTTTTCAAATGCAGCTAATGATTGTAATAACCCTCGGGACTCAGTTGGTTGAGCCTCGGGCTTGATTGAGCATGCACCTCGACAGCCGTGGTTCCTGTGAGCCCGCGCTTTTCTCCTGGTTATGTTCCTAGCTGGCACTCTGGCCTTCCCCTGGCACTGCGTCCCCTGGCACTGCGTCACGGGTCCTGGAGTGGAACATCTGTGTGTTCGGTGCTTCCTGGGAGGAGGGTGACACGTTAGTGATTTTTCCTTGGGGCTTCACTATGAAGAAATCCTGTGGCAGCGACTCACATTCTCCAAGTGTCTGGCGGTACCCTTGTGCTCTCCTTTTAGATATAAACGTTGTCCACCTGCAGCGAGGAGGCTCCTCCCCCCTCCCTCTCCTCCTTTACCCTTCCTTTAGCACCAAGGGCTCAGGACTGTGACCAGGACCAGGACCTGGTACAGATGCAGCCCTGCCACACAGCTGTCTAAGATGGTGGCTAGGAGACTCACAGGAAGTCAAGACCCAGAGCTGTTCAAACAAGAGTGGCTGTTAATGAGCCCACCATAGCAAATGATGTCACCTGTGCTGTGAGATAAGCCTGTCACTTCCCATTGCCACCTCTGTGGGACACTGCCCTTAGGGATGTTGTTCCCTTGGTGCAGCCTGGAGAGACTACAAACATTGCCGCCTTTGACTGTAAAATCTATCTCACTGCAATCAGGGAATCAGGGAAGCCTCTGTGTATTTCAGCTCAGTGGGGGTGGGGAGGGTGAGGGGTTTCTAAACACCTATTGGTTATAGAAATGTCAGGCTGGGCTTGGTGGTGCATATGTGTAATCCCAGCACAGGGGAAGCTGAGGCAGGGGGATCTTGAGTTCTAGCCCAGTATCGGTGGTGTCATAGTACACATTACTAGTGTTGTTTGCAGTCTAATTAAGAAGGGCTTGTAATGAAGTACCCCGTTTGTTTACACATGTGAGCATTACAAAATTAGCCAGTGTCACATTTTTTCATGGGTGTTACTATTTTTCCATTCCCTCAGATGACAAGATTCTACAAATCATTACGGAGTTGATAAAGACAGAAAATAATTGATGGCCAAACCCACGGTTAACAGCTTTTAAAGTTAAGATGAAGACACTGTCCTAAGATTATGTGAAGAGGAACCATCCTATTGAGTATTTCATTACTTAAAATGTCGGTACTAGCCATTAACCTGAAGATGTCAGAGAAAAAGCACATCCTTTCAACACGGACTTTTCTAACTCCTTTGTAATGGCGACGATGCCCGGTGTGTTTGCCATGACATTTACAATAAACTCTTTGGTATCGCTCATGGTTTGTGCCGCTGTGTGTCACAAGGCCAGTGTCTGCTATCTGAAATGTAACTGCCTTGATCCCCTGTCTTCTCCTTGACATTTGGAGAATAAATTTAGAGTTTTGCCCCACTTCTTAGTTAAGGTTTATGTTGCTATGAGGCAACACCATAACCAAAAGCAACTTGTGACTTACACTTCCACAGCACAGTCCATCACAGGAGTCAGGACAGGAACTCCAGCAGAGCAGGAACCTGGAGGCAGGAGCCGATGCAGAAGCCATGGGGGGTGGGCGGGGGCTGCTTGGCTCTGCTTACGGGCTCGCTCCTCGTGGCTTACTGGGCCTGCTCCCTTCCAGCTGCAGGAGAGATCCAGGAGCACTGGCCAGGGGTGGGACCACACAGAGTGAGTTTTGCCCTCCCACATTAGTCACTCATCAAGATAATTAGTGATTAATTCTCTATGGGCAGTCTTAGAAACATTTTCTCCAATGTGGTTCCCTCTTCAGAGACAATTCTATCTTGTGTCCAGTTGACAAAAAAGAGGGTGAGGATATCCTGAGGAGAAAGTAATCTCCATAACCAATTATTGTTCAGTTTCATGGAAAGGAAAACTTCAGACTAGGCACTAAGGAGGCGAGGCCTGCAGGTCTCTGTGAGTTCATCCAGCCTGGCCTACATAGTGAGTTCTACAACAGCCAGGGCTACCTAGGGAGACCCTGTGTTGAAAAAGAACCAAAGGAAACTTGCGGAGTCATTTGACACTTGATGTATAAATAGCAGACTAAGCAGTGCACTGGTTATAGACGCCACCGGCTTCGGTACAGCTGGGAAACTGGAGGCTCGTGCTTGTGGGTGGGCAGGTTGCAGTGACTGACCCTGCTCTCCACCTTAAGCTGCTCTCTGCCTCTCCTCATTCCACCTCTGAGCCTTTCTGTTGTACATTTGTGTGGAGATGTCCGTGCAGACGCACTTGCCACAGTGTAAGTGTGGAGTTCGGTTCTCCTGCAATACGCCACTGAATGGCGTGTGTACACGGGAACGGGTAGCCTTGAGGCGGCCATTTTAGTGTCTTGCTCTTACCTCTAAAATGCTATTTTCGTTACTTAGAGGGATTTTCCTCATCTCCCAACAACAAATTAATGAATTTCAAGTTTATTTATTTTTAGCTTAAATTAGAAACCAAAGAAACAAATGGTTATGACAGGAACCTCGCACATTGACTTGAATATGACAGGGACCTCGCACATTGACTTGAATCGTACTGGGGTATTTAGTTTTAGCATTCATTGGTGAATGAGTAAAGGACCCTGCAATTTTCACCTTGTATGTAGAGGGGAGAAAACACGAGAGTTAGTAGCAATCTCTAATTTTAGGTCTATAGTGGCGGGACAAAGGAGCAGAGAGTCGAAGGTGACTGTGGTTTGGAGTCTCTAATCCAACTCTAAGCATAAAGAGCTGAGCAGCTCTGGGCACAGGGCAGCAGAGGCGCCCTGGTCCTTCGTGTGGAGCGTTGGCCTTGGGCTCCCACGTGCAGGCCAGTGCCCAAATGTTCACAAGAATTTATTTGCATATCACAACAGCCTGTGAGGGAGGTGGGTGCTAATGACTCCATTTTTTTAGTGAGAAAAAGGCAGCTCGGAAACAAAATAACTCAGCAGAGAACACATTAGTAATATGTGGCACCAATGTGTCCCCCAAAACTGAAATCTGTGCAACGTAGTCGTTATCTCTCAACGTAGTCGTTATGAACGGGGCTGTCGCACTAGTCTTCCACCCCCATGACGAATATGTAGAAGATGAAGTGATCCCTGAGGTGAGATCATTCCATGCTGCTCTTGGGAAAGCCAGAGCCCTTCCTTTCCACCATGTAGATCCAGATCCAAGGATCAAACACATCTCCAGCAATTTGGCAAGACCTATTTCACAAGACAAGCCAGGCACAGCTAAATAGCTGAGAGGGTAAAGGTGCTTTTCCGCCAAGCCTGAGTTCAATCTGCAGAACTCCCAGAGGAAGCAGGGCAGAACTGAGTTCACAGAGGTGACCTCTGACCTCCTCAGGCACATTGACACTCACAGGCTTACATACACACTAGCCTGCAATAAGACAGTGTAGCAAAACACCCAAGAGAGTCCATTGTAAAGGGGGACACAATAAAGCAGTGCACTCCAAGGGAGTCCATTGTAAAGGGGGACACAATAAAGCAGTGCACTCCAAGGGAGTCCATTGTAAAGGGGGACACAATAAAGCAGTGCACTCCAAGGGAGTCCATTGTAAAGGGGGACACAATAAAGCTGTGCACTCCAAGGGAGTCCATTGTAAAGGGGGACACAATAAAGCAGTGCACTCCAAGGGGAGTCCATTGTAAAGGGGGACACAATAAAGCAGTGCACTCCAAGGGAGTCCATTGTAAAGGGGGACACAATAAAGCAGTGCACTCCAAGGGAGTCCATTGTAAAGGGGGACACAATAAAGCAGTGCACTCCAAGGGAGTCCATTGTAAAGGGGGACACAATAAAGCAGTGCACTCCAAGGGAGTCCATTGTAAAGGGGGACACAATAACGCAGTGCACTCCACGAATCCTTTGTTTGTCTTCATGTAACACTCCAGGACTATGTTTAAGGAAGAGGGTGGGAAGGGGGGTAGGGGAAGTAAAGAGTGGTTTGAAACAGGGTCTCACTAGTCCTGGGTGGCCAGGGTTCACTATGTAGACCACACTGGCCTTGAACTCAGAGATCTTTTTTCCACTCTGTCTCCACCTACCAAGTGCTGGGATTAAAGGCGTGAGCTACCACCCCTAGTGGGAGGAAAATTTTATAACAGTTTCATTGAGGTATAACTTATAAATCATAAAAAATGTGCTCATTTTGTGCTAGAGAGAAGGCTCAGTAATCAAGAGCACTGACTGCTCTTCCAAAGGTCCTGAGTTCAATTCCTAGCACCCACATGGTGGCTCACACTATCTGTAAAGACATCTGTGCTCTCTTTTGGCCTGCAGGCATACATACAGGCAGAACACTGTGCACATGGTTATATAATAAGTAAATACATCTTTTAAAAACGTACTCCTTTTAAGGGCTTAATTTCAGTGATTTTTTGGTAAATTTGTAGAGTTGGGGGAATCAGCTATCAACCCATAGACTCGAGGGAGATTAGTTTGTGGCACGGTTGTTACTAATAACTCTGTGCAGGTAGGTCTACAAAGCAAAAGGACAAGTGTAACAGAGGAATTTTTAAAATGGCGGTTTAGGGGGATGAGAGCACTAAGAAGCTCAATGTCCCAGCCAAGACACCTGCTGAAAGAGGGTGTGCTTGTTAAGGGGAGGCCCTGCCTCCACTAACACAATGGGAAAGCCCCCCCGGCAGTCTCCCACCTAGCTAAGCTTCCAGCTAGCAGCCTGGAGAGTTTTCTGCTTCAAAGGCTGCTGCAGATGTGATTGGGAGGGTTAGGGTCATCTCTCAGGCCCTCAAAGCTGGCAGTGTCTTCCACTGGGGACAGGCTTTGGAAGCACGAAAGACCCAGCAGCAAGGGGATGGTGGATTCCTCCCTGCAGTTTCAGAGAGCCACTAAAGCCAGGGTGGTGCTGAAGTCATCACCAGAGGCACGGAGAGGGCAAAGGCCTCGGGAGCCATTGCACAGGCTGTGAAAATGGACTGAGAGTTGCAGTGGGAGCAGAACCATCAAGGGACGCTGTACACAGAGGGTAAAGCCGGATATGGCGGGCAGCAAAGCTGGAGGGGCAGAGCCGCCTGTCCCAGGAAAATAACGCCCCAGACTCTGCATGTGAGCTGCAGGGTTCGGTGTCAGCCCTGCTGGGCTTTGGTCTTGCTTTGGTCCAATGCTTCCTCACTGGTCCCATTTGCTTTTTCCTTTTGGACTGGGAATGGACTTTGCATTTTGCCTTTGGAGTGGTCACAGTTAATAGACTGCCTTGACTCTCAGAAGATTTTTGGGATTTGAATGAAGTTGAGATTGTTAGATTTACGGTGACTCTTAAAGTTGGATTAAACGTATTTTGTATCGAGATATGGCCACGAAACCTGAGGACCACGTAGTGGGATGTGGCGGTGTGAATGAGAAACGTCCTCCATAGGCTCCCGTATTTGAACACTTGGCCGAGATGGTGGCACTATTTGTGGGGTTTTGTTTCCTTTAAGAGGTGAAAGTACACTGGGCAGGGGTGGTGGCCTTTAATCCCATTAATCCCAGCACTCAGGAGGCAGAGGCAGTGGATCTCTGTGAGTTCAAGGCCAGCCTAGTTTACAGAGCGAGTTCCAAGACAGAGAAACCCCGTCTCAGAAAAAAAAAAAAAAAAAAAAAAAAAATTAGGGCTTTTAAAAGATATATACATATATATGTATATATAGATACACACACACACACACACCCACACATATATATGTGTGTATTACAGCTTGGAACCTCTTCTTGTTATAGGATTCGGTGGCTCTCAACAGCTGCTTATTTTGATCTGTATCTTGTGGTTTGATTTGACTTTGCTATCAACGTCCCTACTTCTCTACGAGTTCAGGGCAATTGTATGTCTTCCTCACTACTATAAAAGCTAGAGTGGTGCTTGGCGCTATAAAATATCATAAAGGCGCAAAAGGACAACCACAGCAGGAAGGTCTAGTTACACCCTGCCAGCGTAAGTTTTGAAGGCTTCCTGAGTACTTTGTCTGAGACACACTTCTTCCAGTGACAGTTGCAAAGACAAGCAGGCTCCAACGGGCTGCTGCGTCACGCAAGAACCAAGACGCCCGTACCGCGCTTCCGAGGCCAGCTGTTTTCTGGAGCTGGCAGGGGCGAGGGCAGACTGTGACGTCCTCTCCAAACAGCTCCTTGCCTCCTCTGGCTTCGCTGCCTTGCCTCCTTTCGTCACCGCTGATTCTCCATTGGTTTGTTCCTCTTGGAACACACTGGCTTAGGGAGCCCCGCTTGTCTTGAATACCGCAGCCCTTGCAAGGTTGATCACAAGAAAAGACAACCAGCTCTGAGGGCTCTTCAGCCTTGGGGATCCTCTCATAGCGTTGGTCCAAGGATGGGCTGGGGCTTTTGCTTGACTCTCCTTCAGCATTAAAGAGTCTAGGTTGGCGCAGAGGGTGAACAGCGCACTGGAATCGTGGGACTCGGATTTGAGTCCTGCATTTAGTAGCTGTGGAAAGTTAACTTTTGGATCCAGCTGATCTCGCTCTCTAACCTAAGAAGCAGCTGTGCCTAGCTCAAGGAAGGAGGCAACAATTAAAGGCTGCAATGAGGTGCAGCCGGGTGAGCTGAAGGACACAGCAGAGGCTGGTGTATCCTGTGTGATCTGACTTTTCTGTCTCCTAGCCCAGCCCGTTGCTCCCTCCCCCTACCTACACCAGCCACAGTGACCTCTCTGTTGCTCCTCCTTTCCCTGGGCCTATCCAGGTCTCAGGACCTTTGAACCGTGCTCTTTCTCTGACACTGCTCCCAAACTTGTCCACCTGGTCACCTCCTACCAGAAGTCCTTGCCCAGATGTCACTCTGCTGCTTCTGACCGTTAATACTGCAGCCCAACCCATAACATCCCCAGTGCCACGGTCCTTGTATCTTTCCTGTCTTTGCGTAACCATCCTACGTGAGCATCATGAAGGCTGGACAGTGCCGAAAACCTGAATGCCAAACCAAAGAAAAGCCAGTCTCACACCCAAAGCTACGATTCCGTTCTCTTTACTTGTGATTTGCATTCATCTCCTCCCAAACTCCCAGAGTGGTCATTCTCAGTGATGACACTTTCAAAAGCAATGACAGAGCTAAGAGAGCTCCTCTATCAAAGGATCAGGCACTCTTACAGAAGGTCTTAAAGGCGTGTGTGTGTGTGTGTGTGCGTGTGCGTGTGCGTGTGCGTGTGCGTGTGCGTGTGTGTGCGTGTGCGTGTGCGTGTGCGTGTGTGTGTGTGTGTGTATGCATTTGCGTTTGTGTGTGTACATACTTACAAGCACACTCAAGTGTGCACATACATGAATGGCGTCCTTAAGAGGAACCTGACTTACAGATTATTCTGAGCTGTCAGTCGTGGGTTCTGGAAACTGAGTGTGCTGGTTTGAATGAGTGGCCCCCATAAGTCTCAGGCATTTGAATATATGGTCCCCAGTTGGTGGCTGTTTGGGGAGGATTATAGGTAGGTGTGGCCTTGTTCCTGGAGGACATAATGTCCAGGAAGTATGGGAGCAGGCTTTGATGTTTCAAAAGGCTCATGCCATTCTGTATCAGGGTTCTCTAAAGGAACAGAACTGATAGAGAAAAAAAAGTCTCTGTGTGTGTTCGTGCGTGTGTGTGCATGTGTGCGTGTGTGTGTGTGCATGTGTGCGTGTGTGTGTGCATGTGTGCGTGTGTGTGTGCATGTGTGCGTGTGTGTGTGCGTGCGTGCGTGTGTATACACATTTTTATGTACAAAGGATTAGAGCGGTTTACAGGCTGTGGTCCAAGTAGTCTAGCAATGACTGTCCCTGCTGGAAAGGCCAAGGGTCTGGGGTCGTTCTGTCCTCAAGGCTGAGTGCCTCGGCCACCCCGTCTGCTGCTGGAGTCCCAGGAAAGAGCTAGAGAGCTTCTGTTCTGGAGCCCTGAAGAGGTAGGTCAAACACCAGTGAAGGAAAGAATGGCTCAGGGACAGAGTAGATGAGCTTGCCAGGGAGAGTGAGAACACGCAGGCAACACGAAAGATCCCTCCTTCCGTCCTTTTCTGTGGCTGCCACCACAGAAGTGGCCAGCTTTAGGGTGGGTCTGCCTCAAATAGTCCAACCAAGAAAACACCTCCCAGGCATGCTCAGCTGTTTGGGTTCTGGTTAATTCCAGATGTAGTCAAGTTGACAACCAAGATTAGCTATCACAAGAAGGTACCAGAAGAAAACACACACATCCCAAACGAAGAAAACGTTTTCCTCAACCATCCTTGGTGGCAAAAAGACATATACATTATCTTAGCTAGAGCCTCAGGTAATTGTGGCAGGGCAGGCCCAGATCCTATTGAACACTGCATGAACAGAAGACATCCGACTTAACCCTCACCATAGTCTCGGGGACCCTGTTTGTCCCAGCTGGGCTTCGAACCCAAGCAGTTTGACTCAGAAGCAGACATAGAGCTGATGTTTGGTACTGCGTGTGCGGACAGGTGGGTGGGAGAGAGAACATGGCCTTGCAGTGGAGTGTGTGCACCGAACCCCACATGAGCTGGGGACCGGCAAGACACCAGGAAAGCGGTGACAGAAAGGATGGCCTTTTACCCAGGGACGCTGAGACATGGAAGTCAAACATCTGATTTAAAAAAAAAAATAAAATAAAATAAAAGATGGCTGCCTTTTGTTTACCAAATACCAGCAAAACTGGTCTGACTTCAGGTAGTTTAAATGGAACGCAGTGTTGGAGCTTAAGCGTGGCGAAAGAAGAGTCATAAGTAAACATAATTTTCAGTGACATCAAACTGAGTATAAAGATTTCCTAAGGGCTGACGAAGTTGTCTAAGGTTGGTGGTAACTCGCTGGCTTTGCCAAAAAGAAGGCAGTGACTGCGTGAGTGCAGGGCCTCTGCTTTAACCCCACCCTGCAGCTGGGGTTAAGAGGAAATTAGAACTGTCTTAGTCAGGCTCTAGACTAGGGGGGGATCCCCAAAGATTTGACACTTTCCTATTAATAACGCAGCTCCTTGTATGTTTATAAACCGTGCCTGCAAACAACCAGGTCCAATCTGCTTTCCTTAGGAAACCTGGGTTTGCCTGGTACCTCATGCCTTTAAACCCAGTACTAGGGAGGCAGAGGCAGACAGATCTCTGAGTTTGAGACCAGCCTGGTCTACAGAGAAAGTTCCAGGACAGCCAGGGCTACACAGAAAAACAAAACTAAACAGTGACAACAAAAGCCTGGGAGTAATTAGATTTTGCGCCATTAAACTTATTTCCAAGCTGGGGAGATGGCTCAGAGGCCAGAGGGAGTATGAAGCTAGTTGGAGAAGGCTGGACCATGAAGGTGGCTTTCCTCTCCTGAGAGCACCCAGAAGGGACAGGTAAGTTTATCTTTGCTGAGGGGGGCAGCTTTGTCTATTGGAGAACCTGGCTGGTGATGAAGGGTCCAGAAACAGCTGGTCTCAGAAGTTCCTTGAAATCACACTTACAAAAGAAAACATACTGAATTGGCTATGATAATTTTTATTTTAAAAACCCGGGTGCCTCTTGTCAGGACCTCTTGTCTGGACCTCCTGTTTCTCCCACCTGTTACTCTGCTCCAGACCGGTTCCTGCCTCCTGGCCTTGAGGATGCTGCCTCTACCTGAGATGCTCGTTGCCCACGATACACACAAGCTCCACCCCCAACCCTTTGTCCCCCCTGTCGGTTGTTCAGTGTGGATTCTGTGGCAACTGAAGACTCGTCTATTCAGGCTGGAGAGGCGGCTCAGAGGTTAAAAGCGCTGGCTGCTCTTCCAGAGGACCTGAGTTCAATTCTCGGCCCCCACACACACCGTGGCTCCCAGCCACCTACAGCGCGATTGATGATTGATGCCGCCCTCTCTGGTGTAAAGTAAGCGCAGGAACAGCACTCTCGTATACATCTTGAAAGGCTCTTCTACCCTACACGTTCTGCTGTTGCTCCATTCTTTCTCCTTTAGTCTTTGCTTATCTCACATCTAAAATATTAAATACACGTCTAAGCATTGTTTGATTATGTGGTCTAATCCTCCTAAATAACCACCCCCCCACAGGGTTTCTTTGTGCAACAATTGTGGCTGTCCTAGAACTCTATTTGTAGACCTGACTGTGCTTGAACTCACAGAGATCCACCTGCCTCTGCCTCCCGAGTGCTGGGATTAATTTATAGGTGTGGGACACCACTGCCCAGCCGAAATGGAAGTTTTTTAAGAGTAGTAATGTTAGTCTATTTTATTTGATGGCATATTCCTTGGACTGAGAAAAATGGGCCGATGGCATGACTTAGGGAGTGAGGATCCTTGCCCCAGGCCTGGTGACCCGAGTTCACTCTTTAGGACCCAGATAGTAGAAGCAGAGAAGCAATCCCTCAGGTTACTCTCTGACCTCCAGACACACACCTGGTACTGGATTGAGCACCAATGCCAAGTAAACAAATGTTATACAATTTAGTTTTGGCAAAGAAAAAGGTGACTGATATTAGTAGAGTATAATATTTGATGAGTGAGCCAATCAATCCGTAAAGGAAATATTCCTTTTAACAATAAGCACAAGCTACCATTCAGAGAGTGGAACCATGCAGTACTGCTCCCTCGCTGGCCACCATGGAGAGATGGCGTCCAGACTTTGCTTTTGTCTCTGTCTACAGAAAGGATCACCAGGAACGCCAGCATTGGAGAAGGGGACCAGCAGGCAGACATCTAGAACAAGTCTAGTGCTTAGCATTTTTGTTTGGGTTTGGTTGTTTTGAGACAGGGTTTCGCGGTGTAACAGTCCTGGAACTCGCTCTGTAGACCAGGCTGGCCTCGAACCTACAGAGATCCCTGTGCCACACTCAGTGTGTGCTGGGATTAAAGGTGTCATGACCACGCCGAGCTCCAGTCCTCAGTTTGAAGCAACTTCTGGAACACTCATACCCAAGTTGAGTAAGCTGGAAGTGAGGTTTCTGTTTAACCAAAGGTTAAAACCAATAGAACCCTCCCCGTGGGGAAGGCCTCTTCCTGGCTGGTCCTCTAAACCGGAAAACCTCCTCTAATTCAGGGCGTCTTTTCTGTCAGATTCCATGAAGCACAGAGGACGCATGTGCTGTGTCTACATTCAGTTCAGTCAGCCACATCTTGAGGACACTTTTTTTTTTTAACTAAGCAACAATTGTGAACAAAAGGCTACTGCTTGCTACTTGTGTTCACTCCTTTCTTTCATCCCTTCCTCCTCCTCCT
>JANBXA010000410.1:0-78517 GCA_030556225.1 Cricetiscus sungorus | reverse complement strand
TTCCATTCCCTGATAATGAGTTTGATGACTAACTTATCCACAATTACAGAGCCCTCTTCTAGTAGCTAATGGAAGCAGACGCAGACACCCACAGCTAAACATTGAGCCAAACTGGAATACAAATTCAGAGAGGGAGGACCTGACCAGGCTACAGAAACCCACATAGACAGCAGACCTGGACAAGGAGAAGCTAATGGGCCCCCTGAATGATATCTGGGTACCCAGCATTAGATCAACTCAGATCCCATAAATATCGGTGTCAGTCAGAAGGCCTGGGTAGTCTAACGGTCCTCTGACAGTGGAAGTAGTATGTACACCTAGTGCACAAAAGAGTTTGGGAGCACATTCCAGATGGAGGGATACTCCCTTAATGTAGTATTAGGAGGGCTGTCCTAGTTCCTACTCCAAATGACTTTACAGATTTAGTTGTGCCCTCCTTGAGGCATTGCCCTACATGTGGTGCAGGGGGTAGAAATTGGAGGGGAGGGTGTTCGGGTTGCATGGGAGGGTGGGGGATAGGGAGGTATGGAGGGATGGAGTAAAAGCGAACTATGATCTATATGTAAAATAAGAAAAAAAGATGAAGGGAGGGAGAGGGAACTCTGATATGTAAAATAAGAAAACACTGGATACTAGTAAGTGACAGATATACAACTCAGAATTACTTTTCATGCTAAAAGCATTTCTCTGGTAAGAAGATGATGTTTAATTAATCTTTGAGCAATGCGAATGATAGAGGTAAATAAGCCTATTTGAGTTAAAAATAAAATTGACTTAAAATAAAAAAAATATCATTTAATCAAAAAAATGTGAAGATAATGCATACTTAATTCCCCAAAATGGGACTTGACTCTTCATTGAATAGAGGATCATTCATTTAAATTATTATACAAATATTTAAATGGTCTTGTATACTAACCCCTATCATAAATTTAAATAATTTATTTATAAAATTAGTTGATCTGGCATACTTGATCCCACAAGGTGGCTCCAACTTCAGGTATTGTAGAAGATATAATCATTGTTTTATTAGACTATAAAATCAAACAACCAGTTGGTATCACAAAATCCACTTCACCAATGTGGCTCCAAACCATACTCATGACTAATGTTGTCATCATTGATTTAAATAAGTTTATTACATAATTAAATTTTAGATGGTCTTGCATACTTGACTGCCACAGTGTGGTGCAAAAATCAACTGATCATCAATTATTTAATGTCCTATTTTCATAAATAAATAATTACATAGTCAGTGGGTAAGACAGTCTGCCATACTAGACACCCACAAGTTGTCTGTTTCTTGGCTCCCACAAAAAAAATGTGCCAAATGAAACAAATAATGGATTAATCACAGATTTCAGCAGTAAGATGTGTGAGTGATTAAAGATCATTGTGTATCCAGGATTTAAGAGAATATCAGACAGTTGATGTGAGTAGCTGCCTCATTAGAGATAAATTGCTATCCAACTGTTCCTCAATCTAGTGTAACAAATAGATTAACGCATTCCTAAAAGGAATTAACAATGTAAAACCCACCTTTTGTTGAATAATCGCAAGTCTTTTTAGCTTCTTAATCCATAGTATTACATGTTAGTGAAGATGACATTCATCAACAAAAGTCTTTGGACTGTTTCTCCACAGACTATAATTCCTCATATTAGGCAATCTTGAATTGGGTAATATTAATTGCTGTAGGCCAACTTCCATGGTTTGACTATGACTTGGTTAGCAGAATCAATTTCCACAATTGCTGTCATTAAAATTTTATGAGATACTCTTCTTGAGAGACTAAAATAGACGATCTAAGTTGCTCTCTGGTTCTTGGCCCATGATGCCAGAATATAGAATTCCATCAAGATTGCCAGGCAACATTTATGGTCTAAGATTCTGTCGCATTCCAGTACACTTCCTACTTGCTAAAAACACCCACTAATGTACTACCCTTATAGCGTCATTTTTCTCCCAAAAATGCATGGCTCTTTTCCGAGTTGTACTTATTTTCAAGTCAATCAATCAACTATGCTCTGGAATGTACTGCAGTTACCAACATTACCCAAATCAAGGGTAGCTCATTTTAGGTAATAGAATCTGAAAAAAAGGATCAAAGATTTTTCATGATAAATGTCTTTTTCCCTAAGAAATTAAACCATGGATAAAAAGAAAGACTTAAATATATCTTTCAAAAGGTAAGTGTACCATTATTAACTCTCTTTAGCAAGGTTGTAATCTACCTCTTAGACTAGAATGAGGAAATATGTGGTATGTGTTTATATCTAATGAGGCAGCTTCCATATTCCATGTATCTGATGCCCTCATGGATACAGATTATCAATATGAACTTTGAAGACTGTACTCATTGCAGCTTCTATAAAATTTGGTGTCCAGGTGACAACTTATTGTTTAGTACAATCTTCCATGCTGATGTATCTGTATTGCATACTGACAAGTCTTTGCATCTGGCTCTTGGCAAAATAACAATAAATTTGGTGCTGAGCTTTCTACACAGTGATATAGAAGAGTAAGGTCCTCTTCAGCTTTTTTTTGTGCCCTCAGGAATGAGGTGATGCAATTTTACTGGTTGAGATTCCCATTTTGAAGTAAATGAGAACCTTATGAAAACTTCATTCCCAATACCATTTAAGTGAATCAAGTCTGGAGAAACATTTCTGGTCTTCATTTTCAAAGGCTGTGCCTTGCCATATTGGAGTCTTGTGGTAGGAAAATGAATGGGAATTTGAAAAGCACAGAAGACAACTTGGGTTTCAATTTAAAGAATACCTTTACATAGAATGGTCATAAAGATAAATTATTTACATGTTCTTTCTTGTAAGGACATGAAATATAGGCCATTTCAATTTATCTGGAAAGGGTAAAGGAAATACAATTGTTTTTTTAAGGTCTAGGGACCCAAGAGAATTGCAATATCCTTGGGCATGTGGGCATGGCATGCATATTTCTAGAATTCTTGACCAAGGTAAAACAGAAGGCATATTTTGCCATTTACAGAGGAGTCTATGCTTACCATGGAAATAAAATAGTAATATCGCAGGAGTCTAGGCATGGTACTGGAAAAAGAGGCAAACTTGCAATTGCTCACTCACTGCCTTAGCTGAAAAATGATATTCCAGTTCCACTGAGGTCTACTCAATCTCCATAGCTGTTTCTCAGCTATCTAAGTACATATAGCTATCATGCCCTGAGATAACATGTCCTATCTGTTCTAGAGTTTCCCCCATGGAGTTCATGGTGAAATATTGTTACCATCAATTCTCAGTTTTATTTTATTTTTGAGGTCAGAATATTCTCATTTTATTTCTCCTCCTTTGCAGTAAACAAAACCTCCCATTACTTTTATATTTTTTCCTCCCATCTAACTTATAATAATATAAACATAAAATATCTAAGTGTAGATAGGAACCCTATTCAAACATCTAAAAAAAATAGGTATTGTTTGGAGTCTTAGAAATCGTATTGCTAAGAAGAAAAAATAAAAATAACAATCCATTACCCAACAATTTTCTTCTTTTTATATTAAGTAATAAAATTTTACCTTCGTATTTATGTATTTACTAGGACACCTCAATTCATTCCCTTCATCATTTATGGAATATTTATCATGAATAGTTACATAAAACATTAGATATGTACAAATATACACCACAGGCTTTATAATCATATAAATATGAATATCTTTCCAAAATCCAATTTGTACTACCTTGGTCCTTCCTGTCTTTCAAACTCCAGTGATCATTAATTATTCAATCATCGATTTGAATGACAAATTAGTAAATAAATAATGACATGACACCCTGCAATTAACACCAACAAAATGGAGTCAGACTCCATTGTCCCACGAGTAGATCATAGATTTGAGTAATTACATAATCAGATAGTGAGATGATCTGGCATCCTTGACCCTCAAAAGGTGGCTCCAAACTTCAGTGATCATAGACTAGGAAATGAATGATATAAATGATAAAATGATTAAATAATTGTACAGTTTCACACCATCAATTTCTGGAATGACAGGCCGGACATGACTCACGAAGGATGCCAACATCAGCAACTTTAAATATTCAGTAAATTAATAATGAGATGATCAGACGATCTTGCCTAATGAACTCTGTTCAGCTAATGTCATCGTGTGTCACCAATACCTGCAATCCTCACAAGGCAGCGTCAGAAGCTGATACCCTTGCAGTGGTTCCATCCCCCCTCACTACTTCCTTCTTCTGAGGACAGAAAATTCCAGAGGATTCCAGAGATTTCCAGACAATTCCAGAGAACTCCAGATAATTCCAGAAAATTCCAGAGAACTCCAGATAATTCCAGAGAATTCCAGAGAATGCCAGAAAATTCCAGAAAATTTCAGAGAATTCCAGAGAATACCAGAGAATTCCAGAAAATTCCAGAGAATTCCAGAGGATTCCAGATAATTTCAGATAATACTAGAGAGTTCCAGAAAATTCCAGAGAAATCCAGAGAACCCCAGAGAATTCCAGAAAATTCCAGAGAATGACAGAGAAATCCAAAAAATTCCAGAGAATTCCAGAGGATTCCAGAGAACTTCAGAAAATTCCAGAGAATTCCAGAGAACTACAGCAGACAAAGAGTTTCATGAGGAATCACTCCATTCCCTCCTCACATCCTTGTTTCCTATGAGAAGAAAAAATTCCAGAGGATTCCAGAAAATTCAAGAGAATTCCAGATAATTCCAGAAATCTCCAGGACTGACTCTATTCCCTCCTCATTTCCTTCCTTCCTGTGAGGACAGAAAATTCCACCAAATTCCAGAAAATTCCAAAAAGTTCTAGAGAATTCCAGAAAGTTCCAGAGAATTCCAGAAATTTCCAGAACATTCCAGAAATTTCCAGAGAATTCCAGAAAATTATATGAATATCAAATATGAATATATACATGAATATAAATACGAACATACATTTATATATGTAAATATATGTATGAGTATATATGCAAACATATACATGAACGTATACATTAATAAATATGCGAATATACACACATATGAATAAATAAATAAATATATGTGAATATATATGAATTAATATATTAATATGTAGGAATATATATACATAAATGTACAAATAAATATATGAATGTGTAAATGAATATAAATGAATATAAATATGAATGTGTAGATGAATATACACATATGATTATACACATGAATATACATGAAAACACATGACTATAAATATCATAATATACACAAATACACATATACTTATGGATATACATGAGCAATACATGAATATATATATATATATGTGCTTGAATATATATAAATATATATGAATATATACACGAATATATATGAATATATGTATGAATGTATACATAAATAAATACATGAATACATAAATGGATTATGCAAGAATGATATGAATATATACATGAGTATATATAAATATAAATTTATATATGTGAATGTATACATGAATAAATACATGAATACATACATAAATGCATACATGAATATATATATATATATGTATATATACACATATGTGCATCAGGCTGTTCCATGGACACCATACTGGTCATGAAATTAATTTATTATTAATTTTTAATTACCCGCCTTTTCTCAGATATTAAAGGTTTAACTCTCTTCATTTGGTGCAGTTTTAACTGAGATTCATAATTAATGTTTAGGGTTCAAAATAACAGCGCAGTGGGAATACAATAATCATGTAAGTATGTCCCGTGTTATTATAGGCATAACAAAAATATCAGCGATGCCTCGGTACATAGAAAAATTTATTCATTTTTTTATTTTCTAAAACGACGGAGACTTATAGCAACTTTTATTTTGCAAAAATTTATTCATTCATTTTATTTTTCAAACGAGGCAATTTCTAGCAACATTTTTTTTGTCAACAATTTATTTATTTATTTATTTAATTTAAAGGAGGAAAATTTCTATTAACTTTTTTTGTTCTTAGGCAAAAATGTATTTATTTATTTAAATGAGGAAAATTTCCAGCAACATTATTTTGTTGCAAAAATTTATTTATTTTTTCAAACGATGGAAATTTGTAGCAACTTTTTTTTGGCAATAATTCATATATTTATTTTGCTAAAATGAGGGAGATTTCTAGCATCATTTTTTGTTTTTCAAATATTTATTTATTCGTTTATTTATTTCAAACAAGGGAAATTTTTGGTAAATGTTTATTTATCTCTCTATTTATTTTTTCAAATGAGGGATATTTCTAACAACATCTTATTTTTTTGCAAAAATTTATTTATTTACTTTTAAACAAGGCAAATTTCTATCAACGTCTTTCTGCGAAAATTTATTTTTTTCAAATGAGGGAAATTTCTAGCAACATTTATTTTTTTGGCAAAATTTTTTTATTTAATTTCTTCAAACTAGGGAAATTTCTCGTTTCCATTTCTGTTGTGTTGTGGTCCCCCTTAAAAAAAACTATCTTGAAATAATTGGGTCAATCACAATTTTGGGGCAGCTCTTCCAAGCTGTTTAAAAAACACATGAAGAATTATCAGTGTCATAATTTGTCAAAATCTTTCAGCTGTCTTATTCTGTAACATAAAATATCTGTATTTGGAGGTAAAAATATGATTATTATTTCCCCGTTGCTCTTCCATCTCCATCACCTAATGAGTAAATATGATAACACATTAATGTATACTGATTTAATTATTATTTCCCAGCTTCTGATACCAGTAAATATTCTTTCAACCATTATGTATATATGTAATTACAATGTTTCTTTTTTTCTATCTTTCTGAATTCTGGAACATTCTATCATTTACTTTTGTACCTTCTACATGTTTTCCATTTCTAATTTTATTTCTATATATCTCTCTTTTTCGTGCCCTTTTTCTTTGTCTTTGTTCAAATTTTACTATTTTTTCTCAATTTCATTTTTTTATATTTTAGGACTGTCCATCAAAGAGCATAATGTGGATTATATGAAGTTTGCCATACAAAGTTACTTCAAGCTAACTGTATCTCGATTATTAACATAAGGTTTTTGACAACCTGTAGCATGGTGTAAATATTAGAAATATATATTATTTTTGCATATATATATATTAATTAGGCTTATATATTTTTTAAGGAACATTATATATATATATATATATATATATATATATATATATATATATATATATTTTAATTAGGCCTGAAGAGGGTTGTGGTCAGGTAAAAGGTGAGAGTGGGGTCACTGGGCCAGGCATGACCTGGGGTGAGGGACACTGAAGCCCTGACCAGGTGCTCGGCAACATTGACCATGCCCATCAGTCCTGCACCATACCTAATCCCTATCCCCACCTACTTCCTCAGGCCCCACCCACTCAATCAGGCCAGCCCCACCCTGGGTCCCACCCTCCCCTGCCCGCAATTGCCCCAGCAGCTTTTGGAAACAGAAAACAGATTACCTTATGTCATTGGCTGCACACTGTAACATGACCAAGGAGTTTTTGTGTTGGATACTCTACCTCCTAAGACCAAATATCTGAAAGTATCTTCTACATGGTGAGGTTTTCACTGTTTATCTGTCTTCAGTAGACTGAACCAGAGAAAAGGATTTGGGGGGGTTGAGATTTCCGGTTTGTTTGTTTGCTCTTTCATCTTTTCCCTACTCCTGTAGCAACTTCCCAAATAAACTATAAGATTCTTTCTTGTATCAATAGTGCCAATACCACTTGGTAAAAGTAAATGCACTATGCATCGCTGTTGTTACTGGTGTTAATGTAATAGCTGAGGTTTCTGCAAAACTGTCAATGTCTCAATGTTGTTGCAGCATGCTGAGAGGTGTGTGACTCTAACTCCTGATTCAGAGTTAAAGGTTTTGTTTCTGAATCATCTGGACCATTTTCTGGAAATATTACATGGTTCAATGTATCCTTCTATTTTGTTCTTATAGGGTCTGAACATTCATACTAGAGGTGTGTTGCTCTTTATTTGGGAATGAGAAACCTATATAAGCTTCAACCCAAAAATTTTTCCAGAGACTCAATCTTGGGGACCCAATTCTTGCCAAAACTTCAGAAGATAAGATATGGCTGCCTGGGTACATTTGAGAAGCAATTAATTGGAAGAATTTTCCTTATAGAGTGTCAATGACTGACCCTGTTTAACAAGCAATCAATTGCCTTTGTATTGAAAAGAAAGTTAAGTGAAGAATTTTTCTGTGATTGCACACATCATTGAATTCAGATATCTCTACAGCTCTTGAATTTAAGTGATCCCACTTTCAACTGGTTAGGATCAGGGCTCCTTCTGTCTTAGCAGTCCATGCTCCTTTAAGGTCTAATGTCCCTAATGGCCCGTGTAACATCATAAGACACACACACACACACACACACACAGAGAGAGAGAGAGAGAGAGAGAGAGAGAGAGAGAGAGAGAGAGAGAGAGAGAGAGAAAGAGATAGAGAGAGAGGGATATATATATATATATATATATATATATATATAGAGAGAGAGAGAGAGAGAGAGAGAGAGAGATGTTCTAGGGATTAAGATAGTTCCTGTGTTTTTATTTTAGAAACTTCTCTAAGTATTGTAATTGCTGAGATGATACCTGGACAAGGCAGATTAAGACAATTAGCTCTTCAACATTTGCATGATTCACAGAGAGAAAACCTGTCAGTGGAGGTGGCATCAGTGACACCTGGCCTTGCAGGGATAGTGACTATAGGACTGTGAGGTCTCATTTGGTTACCATTCATTTCACATGGAACTCTTGCAATTTCTACTTGGATTCACAATGAGCCACCAAACTGGCTCTTGTGACCCTTACCCATAAGAATAAAAAACCAGCCTGTGTAGGATAAAGAGGTTGGTGCCTACCAGACAACTTGTAGGGTTTTGGGGATGTAGCTCATGACCAGAAACATTTTCAACAGGTCTCAGTTGCTAAATTACCTCTGCAGCACAGCTCAAAAGAATGCAATGCCAAAAAAAAGGAAAGTCAGATAGGAGGCAGGCAGGCAGGCAGATGAAACAATAAAAAAAATGATGGTAACAAAGGAGTTGATAGTATGGCAGATATTTAACCACAATATCTGCCTGGTGCTGAGACACTGAGAATAGGTGAGTGATGCTGTCCAGTGTGCGTGTTTTCCAGAATTGAGCTGTGCTTGCTGCTGACAAAGCTTCAGCAAAACCATGGTATTTCCCTGGGTGGTCTTGTGCAGTGTACGATATGGTAGCTACAAGTGACCCCATATAAAGCCAGAAACATCCCAGGATGTAGAATCCCAGCAGAGATTTTCCTTGATCCCACCCAAAAAGGCATAACAAGGGCCCAGGAAAATGATTTTTCTGTGCCCCAGCAATGCAAGTTGAAGTCACCCAGCCTGGGTCACCAGGACCCTAATATTCACAGGCTCCCCTGGGTAAAAGATACTGCAGAAGATGCACTTATGTCCTGTTGAGCTAGCACAGGTAGCCTGTTCCTGAGCAACCTGTAGCCTTGTCCAGATGTGATATCATAGACAGAAACAAAACCATTCTACTTGACAGCAGTAGTGCACTGAGAATGCCAACTTCCAAGATCATGTGTAGAGTACCTCAGCATCTCCCAAAGCAACATAATAGCGAAAAAGCTTGTATTATGTTCCAAAATAGCCTCCAACCACTTTGCCAAAACAGGCTGTAGATGGGTCCTATATCTGATGCAAGGGATGAATCACAAAAGATGTGGATAATGCAAAGTGGAATGGCAAAATGGGGCTCACTGACATCATGGGGTTCTTCACTGCACTGACTTGGGACACTCTTCTTTGGAACCTGCCAATTCCTTGAATTCCTTTTGTGAGGGCACAGGGAGACAAGTCTGTACCAGACTTGAAGGAAGCCTACAGGAACCTTATGCCAATTTGGACCATAATGAATGAGTCTACTACCAAACTCAGGGACCTGAAGACCAGGGGCTGAGTGTTGTCCTCATTGCCAAGCCAGGTTATTTTCAAGGCGACCTCCCACTTATTCAGAGATCTAACAGCCATCTCCTTGACTCTAAAGACCCAGTTGACTACCCCAGCTCACAGGTCGTACTGGGGTATGCTGGCATCCCGCACCCTAGGTCAAAACAAACTTTCTGTTCAAAGCAACCACCATGAAGAAGCCTTCCAAGCTGACCAAGGGCTGGTAGGGCAGCAGGATTGTGGTGTCCCAAAGCACAGGGAACAAGGGAAGGGTGGCAGAAACCAGAGGGGTAGGTTCATTCAACTATACCGAGCACTGACTTTCCACCTGGTAGAAAGCTAGTCTGGGTTGGACACAAGGCGAATGGCAGGGAGATGTGTGCACTTGGGAGGCATCCAGCTTTTTAGGACAGTGGTCCCATGGGTCTCGTATTCTAATAAGAAATAAGTAAAGCTTCAAGAAATCTTGGCCTTCATGCATATAGTGTCCCTCCATCTGTGTTCAGTCAGATGCTGCCCCACATTATTTGCAGCAGTGGCCACTGTGTGTCCTAGAATATTGGATATCCATGATTTGGGGTTAACAGCTCCTGGAAAGTTTAAACATTCCAACTCAATTGTTCCCTTTTATACAAGACCCTGGGCCCAGGCCCATACTCTAACCATCTAAATAGGCATTACCATGTAACCAATCCATCTGTATCATATGTGGAACAAAAAATGATCCCCATGACAGATATATGGGTTCACCTTTCAAGGTGCATATCAGAGAAACAAAATATTGAAGGCACTAGATCTTATTTCTGCTCAGATGAAATGTCAGTCCAGTCTCCTCGGATCCTCAGAAGAAAGAGGTTCTCAGATTCCATCTCCTCCTCTGTATATTTCTTTCCCCACTTGTCCATATCCCAGCTATGAACACATAACT
This sequence comes from Cricetiscus sungorus, assembly GCA_030556225.1. NCBI lineage: Eukaryota > Metazoa > Chordata > Mammalia > Rodentia > Cricetidae > Cricetiscus > Cricetiscus sungorus. The sequence continues at coordinate 67,663 of JANBXA010000410.1, read as the reverse complement.
AGATATTGGATTAGAGGCATGAGATCAAAGGTGCAGAGATCAAATTTATGAGAGCTGTTTCTGGATTAATATCTTAGAGTCAGTGTGACCTTGAACTAATAGAGATCCATCTGAATCTTGAGATCTGGGACTAAAGGTATGTACCACAACCACATAGAAGCTAAAGAAAAAAGCATGGTTGCTTTGCAATTTTGATTTTCAGTCGCTTTCATAATTTATAAAATGCGTATCTCAACCACAACAATGGCTTTCAATCAAAATCCCTCCACCTTCTGTCCATACCAGGCCCCACTCAAGAAATTCCTATTTCTCAAAAGTCCTCAATTTTTCCTCAGATATAGGAATTTCTGTATCAGATGTGGATGTGTGTCTATCTGTAGCCAAGTGGAGCATGCAGGGTATTCAGGGATCTCTGAAGAGATTTGACTGAACAGAGTAAGGCATTCTACACATCGAGGGAAAATAAGCAATACCAGCTCATCTTACCAGGAGGCCTATAGCACATATACATTCCCATGATCCTCAGGGTTTTCTGACCAATTTCCATGCATTCTCACAGAAAACCCACAGAGTAACTTCATCTTTCCCTCCATCACCTCGACACTATGAACAGATACAAGTATGCATAGACAGAAATGGACAACCTGCAAAAATACCATCCCACACAAAAATAACTAAATTGTTTTATCTAACATTGTTTAACTGTGTATCTATCTGTCTTCCTAAAGATTTACCTCCTCCTCTGTCTGTATCTCCCTCCATCCCTGGCTTCCACTCATCTTCCAGTACTGTGAATGAGAGCACAGGGTGACTCACAGGCATGCCTGAAAGATACACTAAGTGAAGTCTACAGGAACCGAACACAAATATAGACCATAGAGGAGGAGCCTCAGGACCAACTCATGGACTTTTGCACCAGGGATGACTTGTGCCTTCTATGTGCCCAGCTATGGCATTCTGAAGGTCACCCACACCTTCAGAGATATAGCCCAAATGACCAGTTTTGACACAAGAAAGTAAACTCCATATGGAGATACTTCTATGCCCATCATCCTTTTATGGATTATGTTGGTGCTGATTGGAGCAGATATGTCTCATGTCATGAAAATTCTAAGGTTATTAAACATCTTGAATGCTATATTCTGGAGGTCTGTGAATTGTTTGAAGGTCATCTACCCATCTAATTATACCTATTTAACCATGAAAAAATGCCTGATATGACTACAGGTTTGATTATTACAGATGAGTAAATTCTAATCTGCATTTTTCATTATACATTCATTTGTAAATAAGCTGCATAAGTGCAATAGTTTCAACAAGAATAGAAACATACATCTACTAAAAAATAAATTTACATTTGTATCACTATAGTATAGCTCATACCAATGCAAAATATTTAAAGTTAATATTCCTTTTTACCTTATATTCCCCATAAATAATGACAAACTCCCATAACCCATCAAATAACTAAAATCCACCCATCCCACGTCTTAGGAATGTGGATGATTTATTCTCTAGACTTCTCCCTTTTGCCTGGGCAAAGGTATCTTTTGGAGATGCTCCTGATTTGTTTATAGTAATTTTCCAGGAGTCCAGAGAAAGCTATTTGATCTTGTTGCAAGGAGTCAATGTGATCATGGTTGTTTCTAAGCATGACTGTCATTTTTGTGTCCAATGTGTTGTGTGTGTGTTTTAGTGTGTGTGTGTGTGTGTGTGTGTGTGTGTGTGTTTACTTCTCTTGTGCATTGGTGCATTGCTGCAATTATTCACTCACCTATTTCTCCACATATTTATACCTACACCATTTGACCAAGCTATTCTAAAGTTAAGAGAATAAACAGATACTTATTTTCATTTCAGTAAATAGAAATGAATTAAGGTAGAGGCCAATAATGGTATTTTCTTTATCCTGGAAATAAGAAAATTGGAGCATGGGAAATATGATTAAATACTCATCAATGCAGCTGAATGGCATAATGATGCTTTCATTTTCATAATTATCACTATAGACATGTAGTTGTTTCATAGACTTGAAAATAAGTAGAACGCAGAATAGAGCCTTGAATTTTTGGGACAATATCAGGAAGGCAATAAGGTTAGTTCATTCATGGGTGAACTTTTTGCAAGTGGGAGATGTACTAGAATGTGACTGAATGTTGGATCATGAATGCTGCCTGGCAACACTCCTGGAATTCTATATTCTAGTGTCGCAGGACCAGAATCAGAGAGCAACTTAGATTGGATATTTTAGTCTCCCAAGATAGGTATCTTACAAAACTTTTAATGACAGCATTTGTTGAAATTGATTTTCCTAAACAAGTCATAGCCAAATTCCTGGAAGTTGGGCTACAGTTATTAATATTACCCAATTTAAGATTACCTTATACCAGGAATTGCAGTCCAAAGACTTTTGTAGATAAATGTCATCTTCCCTAAGAAGTACAGCTGTGGATAAACTTCCAGCAGGAACAGAAGAATACTGCTATGTGGCCCTCTTAGGTCCGGGCCCTATGCTGGATGCTCCCCAGAAAATTCTGACTTGCATAGGCCCTTGCTTTGGGGACACTGTGTCCACTTCTAATGGGTCCTTGGGGAAGGGAAAATCTCTCAATTGTTCTTCCAGAACCTGCTTCCTAAGCAACTGCTGCCCCCCCCTAAGGACACAGGCACCCTGGTAGTTCGAGTTCCTGTCCTCACCCACATGGTTATGAAAGACCACCATGGGGGAGAAGAAATTATCCTCTACCACCAAAAAAGGACTTTGATATTACTGCCACTATCATTCCTGCCATTGCTGAGTTGATGATGCCATGGCTGCGGCTCAGACCACTGCCAAGGCAGAGACTGCTAACCAGCTGCCAGGCAGAATCAGTGAAGCTCTAGCTATGCAGAATGCCCTGCCTGAACGCTCATATTCAGTTTGGAATCTCATATTCAGAATGGACTCTCATATTCAGTCCAAACTTAACTTAAATCAGAAAACTTCAGGAACAATTTGGGGTTTTGTGGTCGGGGTAGCAGGCCTCCTGCTGATGCTTTGTCATTTCTCTTGTGTCACCTTTATTGGAATGCAAATATCTCTGTAGGGGTCAACTGCCTCAATGCTAGATGGGCCTTGTCTTGTAATCTTTACCAATTTTTTGGCTCACGAAAGAGTAGAGGTCCATAAGATCCAAATTACTCCTATTTTAGCAGAGGGCTGGTGGGATGCCATGTCCCACATTGGAGGGTAGATACAGCTTTTGGTTGGTGCATTGTCTATAGGGGACTTAGGGCAGGAAGTCTGACAGTTCTTTTCACAAAAGGAACTCAGTCTGGCCCTTTGCTCTCCAAATATTCATGAGGTCTGGTTACAAATGCTGCAGAAATGAGGGTCCTTCATGACCTGCAAATTGCAGGAAAGCCCCCTGCATAAGACATGGGGTCACCAGGTCCCCCGAGGATGGCTAAGGGGTGGCACACCCTGCAGGACCTAAGCCAGGGGTCTCTCATAGAAAATAAAAAAGGGGAAATTGTAGGAATCAAGATCTTGGCTAAGAATTTACTTCCTCCTGTTGTCCTCAGTGCAGGAAGTTGTAACTGCAGGAAAACAAGAGTCATGTTTTCTAATGCAAAATGCTAATGCTCTTTTGGCTTCCTCAGCCCTGAAAGTGCCCTAGCCAGTCCTTGGAACTTGTGATGAGTAACTGTCCCCTTAGCTTCCCCCTCCTCCATCTAGTGTCCAGGTATATAAGCTAGCCCCTGAAGTAAAAGAAGGTATAATAAAGCCCCGGGAATAAAAGAAAGGGATAATGAAGAGCCTTCTTAAAACCAAAAACAACAGCAACAACTGCTCTTGCATAGGTCTCAGGAGACAATTCAGGTGAAACACAACAACTGAAGTGATCCGGGGAGCCAACGCTTCTGGCACCAATACCAACCCACACTCCCACACACAGACATACATACTCACATAATTAAGAATAGAGTAAGTTCTATTTTTCTTCAAAAAAAAAAAAGAAGTACAACTGTAGATTAAGACGATAAAAAGACTCACAATTATTCAACAAAAGTTGAGTTTATTATTGTTAACTTCCTTCAGGAAGGTGTTCATCCATTTGTTAGACTAGACTGAGGGATAACTGGATACCAGTTCATCTCTAATGAGACAGCTGCCAAACTTCATCAATCTGATATCCTCTTAAACCCTGGATACAAAATGACATATTTTACTGCTCTAATCTGATTAAATAATCAGATTGGCACACTCTTGTGGTAGCCAAGTAAGAGACTACTTGTGGGTATCAAGTACAACAGACAGTCTCATCCACTAATGATGTAATTATTTAATTATTAAAATAGGATATTAGATAATTGATCAGTGGATTTTTGCACCACATTTTGGGAGTCAAGTATACAAGACAATCTAATTATTTAATTATGCAATTAAATTATTTAAATCAATGATGACAAAATTGTTCTTGAGTCTGGTTTGGAGCTGCCTTCGGGAAGTGGATGATGTGGTATCTCTGGTTGCTTGATTATTTAGTTTTATAAAACAATGATTATGTCATTCACAGTACCTGATGTTTGGTGCCAGCTTGTGGGATCAAGTATGCCAGATCATCTAATTTCATAATCAAATTATTTAAAATGATGATATGGGTTAATACACAAGATCATTTAAATATTTGTATAATTATTTAAATAAATGATCCTCTATTCCAAAAAGATTCCAGTTAAGTTCCATCTTGCTGTGTTAATTATGCAATATCTTCACATGTTTTGATTAATTGGATTTTATTTTAGAAACAATTTATTTTTACCTTAAATAGGGTTATTCACCTCTATCAATCACATTGCTCAGAGATTTATTAAACATTATTTTTTATCAGAGACATGCTCTGAGCATGATATGTAATTGTGAGTTGTATATTTTCAATTACCAGATTCCAATCTTTTCATTTTTCTTATTTCACATAGTAGATCACTGTTCCCTCTCTCTCCCTCTATCATTCCCTTCCTCTCTCCCCAACTCCCATGCACCCCAACCACTTTCCTTTCCTTTCCCTCCCTACTCCACATGTAGTGTGATTGCTTCCAGGAGTACTCAACTAAATCTGTAAAATCATTAGAAGTAGGAACTAGGCCCTCCCTATTGCCTCTAGGTTAAGGGAGTATCCCTCCATTGGAAATGTGCTCCCAATGCCCATGTGTGCAAGAGGGATACATCCCACTTCCACTGTCAGTGATCTCTTAGACTGCACAGGTCTTAAAAATGAGACCCATATTCATATTCATAGGGTCTGAGTCAGCCCAATGCAGGGTTCCCAGGTATCAGTCTGGGGTCCCATTAGCTTCTCTTTGTACATGTCAGCTGTTGCTGTGGTTTCTGTAGCCTGGTCAGATAATCCCTCTCTGCACCTGTATTCCAGTTTGGCTCAGTGTTTAGCTGTTGGTATCTGCTTCTGCTTCCATCAGCTACTAGATTATGGCTCTGTGACTATGGATAAGCTTGTCATCAAACTCATTATCAGGGAAGGGAATTTGTGGTAGACTTTCAAATTTTGCTCAAATTGTTACTTGGGATAAGTCATGTACGTCTCTGGACATTTCTCTAGAATCAGTTTACTCTTTAAACCTATATGGCTCCATCTTTTAAGGTCTCTCTCTCTCTCTCTCTGTCTGTATCTCTCTGTTTATCTCTCTCTCTCTCTCCTATCTATTCCTCCCCTGACTCAGTCTTCTTTGATCAACGTGCTTTGCTCACATCCCCTTGTCTTTCTCCTATCACCCTCTCGACTCATTTCTTTCCACTTCCAATATGCTCAGTATATCATGTCACTTTCCCTTTCTGCGAGGGCCTTGAATGAATCTTTTAGAATCCTGGATAAGCTGGAGATCCTTTGCCCTAAGTCTAAAATTTATATATGAGTGAGAGCATACTTTGTTCCTCTTTTAGTGACTTGGTTACCTCATTGAGGTTTCTTCAAGTTCCACACATTTTCCATCGAATTTCAAGATTCCATCTTTTTTTCCTGCAGAGTAGTATTTCATTGAGCAAATATGCCACATCTTCTTTATCCATTGTTCAGTTGAGGGGCATCTAGGTTGCTTCCACATTCTTGATATTACAAATAATGCTGCTATGAACATAGCTGAGCATATGGCTTTGTTGCATGTATGTGGATCATTTAGGTATATGCCTAAGGGGGGATTGCCAGTTCCTGTGGTAGACTAATTCCCATTTTACTGAGAAATTGACATACTAATCTCCAAATTGGCTGTGCAATTTGCACTCCTACCAGCAGTGTATGAGTGTTCCCCTTTCTCCACATCCTCTTTAGCATAAGTTGTCATTTGTGTTCTTAAATTTTGCCATTCTGGCAGGAGAAAGATGGTATCTCAGAGAGATTTTGATTTGCATTTCCCTGGTAGTTAAGTATGTTGAGAACTTTCTTAAGTGTCTTTCAGCATTTTTGAATTCTTACCCTGAGAATTCTCTTTTCTGTTCTGTACCCCATGTTTTAATAGTGTTATTTAATGTTTTGTTGACTAGTTTCTTGTGTTCTTTGTATATTTTGGATATCAGCCCTCTGTCAGATGTAGGACTGTTGAAGATTTTTTTTCCAGTCTTTGGACTGTCATTTAGTCTAGTCATCTGTGTCTTTGGCCTTATAGAAGCTTCTCAATTTGAGGGGTTCACATTTGTTACTTGTCAATCTCAGTGTTTGTGCTACTAGAGTTATGTTTAGGAAGAAGTCTCCTGTAACAACTTTTTTAAGGATACCTCCCACTTAATTTCTAAGAGGCTCAGTGTGACTGGATTCATGTTTAGATTTTTGATTCATTTGGACTTGACTTTTACGTATGGTGATAAACATGTGCCTTTCTGCCATCTTCTATGTACCATCATGCAGTTTTGCCAGAACCATTTGATGAAGATGCTTTTTGCCTCCCATTGTATACTTGTAGTTGTTTTGTCAAATATCAGGTATTCGTGGGTGAATGGGTTAATATCAGGATTTTCTATTTGATTCTATTGGTCTACTTGTCTTTCTTTGTACCTATACTAGGATTTCTTTTCAGGACTACAGCTCTGTAGTGGAGCTCCAAGTCAGGGATGGTGATGCCTCCTGAATTTCTTTTATTGTACAGAGTTGCTTTGGCTATCCTGGGTCTTTTGTTTTTTTATACAAAGTTGATTATTATCATTTCATGATCAGTGCAGATATGTTATGGGTTTTATAAGTGATTTCATTGACTCTGTATATTGCTTTTGAAAAGAGTGCCATTTTTACTATATCCTACCTATCCAAGAGCATAGATGATTTGTCCATTTTCTGGTATCTTCTTTAATTTTTTTCTATAAAGACACAAAGTTCTTGCTATATAGTTCCTTCACTTGTTTGGACAGCTTTAACCCAAACTACCTTATATTGTTACTGGCTATTTTAAATGGTAATGTAGCTGTAATTTCTTTCTCAGCTCCATTTCCATCTGAATAAAATAGGGCTACTGAGTTTTTTGAGTTTATCTTGTATCCTGCTAGTTTGCTGACAGTGTTTATCAGCTGTAGGAGTTCCACTGTAGAGTTTTTCGGCTTGCTTATATAAACTTTCATATCATGTACAAATAGTGACAATTTGACTTCTTCCTTTCAAATTTGAATCCTTTGATCTCCTTTTGTTGCTTTAGCTAACACTTCAAGTACAATATTGAATAGGTATGGAGGGCAGCCTTGTCTTGTTCCTGAATTTAGAGGAATAACCTTAAGCTTCTCTCCATTCAGTTTGATGTTGGCTGTTGGTTTACTGTATATTGCTCTTAATATTTTCAGATATGTTACTTTTATCCCTGATCACTCCAAGTCCTTTATCATGAAAGGGAACTGAATTTTGTCAAAGGCTTTTTCGGCATCTAGGGAGATGATCATATGTATTTTCTCTTTCAGTTTCTTTATTTGGTGGATCACATTGATAGATTTTCATATGTTGGACCATCTCTGCAACCCAGGGATGAAGCCTACTTGGTCATCATGGATGATATCATCACATGTTTTGATGGTTTAAAGCGAAGATGATGTCATTCATCATGACTGGATTCTGCCTATTCTTCCCTGCCAGTTAAATGTCACATCACCTATTAATTTATTTTGAGAGTTAGCAATTACTGGCTTATTTAATTATTTAAATGATGATTGATTACTTTTAGGCTCGAGTTATCTGTCAAGTACGTGTCTAGGGATTTGGAATTTGCAGCCCTGGACACAGTAGACTCTGAATGCCATTTTCATTACCCAGAGTGCAAGGGATGCTCAAAGACTGAGTCCAGAAGATTGAATGGTGCTCACCATGAAGAAGTAAAAGGATTCCACCAAGGCAAGAATGGTGGTTTGTATCTTTGCCTTCTTAGTCTTCCTCCACAATCTCATAATAATTGCCCTCTACTATTAGAAGGAGAATCAATGGCACAAGAAGTTCAGGGCCATCAAATTGGTCTCATGAGTTATGACATGCTAGAACATGGATGAGCTAGTTTTTCAGCACTGGTGGTGACAACACTGTTGTTGCCATCTTTGCAGCTTTTACCAACATTGTAGCCACTAATGCTACCCCAGGTATGGGCTCATAATTATAGCTCCTGCAGAAACACAGCAGAGATTCAGTGCCTTGCAATTATGACAGCCAGCTTAGTTCATCAGACTAGGAAATCTGATTATCTGATAGTATATCACTGAATTTTAAAAATTGGTGATGACAGCATCCTTCATCAGATCTGGCATGTCCTCCATGGATTTGATGATACAAAATGTCCAATTGTTTAAATACTTAAACATTTAATTATTAAAATTATTTATTACATAATCTGTGATCACTGAAATTGGTGGAAACTTGTGGGAGTCAAGGGAGTCAAAACATCAAACCATATTCAAATCTACCTTTACCTACTCAAGGAAGAATGGAGTCTGTAATCACCTTGATCACCTTGTTGGAGTTAATTGTGGCATGTCATTTCATTATTTAATTATTTAAATTAATGATGATATCATTTTGTTATCTCGTCAGTGGGGAATTATGAGACATGGTCTTATTATGATACATGAGCTCATTGTTCATTCCTTTTCATATTAAAATCTATGATTAAATAACCAATGATCTCTTCGTTTTGCTCCATCTTGTAAGATTCAAGTATAAAACAACATATAATTACTTAAAATTTTTATTCACTACTTATTACAATCTATCTTTATCCATTCAATGATCACTGGAGTTTGGAGCCTCCTTGTTTGAGTAAAATGTGCCAGACCATCACATCATCTGTTGTTGTACTTATTTAACTATACATTTAGGTCATTAAATAATGAAAGATCACAAAAGTCTTGTCCCACCTTGTGGGATAAAGTATTCTAGATAATCTAATTATGTAATTAAATTATTTAAATGAACAATAACAATATGAACCATAAGTCTGATTTGAATTCGGACTGTGGGAGTTGATGATGTGACATCATCTCATTACTTGGTTATTTAGTCATTTAAATAGATCCTTATGGCAGCCATGATAGCTACACTTTGGTTCCACCTTGTGGGTGTTAATAATTAAGGCTGCCTAATTATTTATTTGTTTAAATATTATATAAATCATTAGTCTAGGAAGCGTTTAGTCTGACTCCACCACGTTGGATTAAGTAGGCAACACCATCTCATTTTTCAATAATTTAATAATTATATATTAATTATTTCAATAAATGATGATATCATGCTTCATGACTGGATTATGGCCCATACTCCCTAGGATATAATTGTGTGGCATTATTTAATTATCAAAACTATTACTTCCTTGGCAATTACTAGAGTTTAGTTTCATCTTATGGAAGTTAAATATGCAGGACCATAAAAATATTTACTTATTTGACTACTCAAATGATGATGGGGTCATTGATGAGGGGTTTGGCAGCAGTGCGATGGACACAGCAGATGATTGGTGCCAGAAGCAACTACCAGAGCATGAGGGACACTGGGACATCCAAAGATTACTGACTATATAATAATAGATTTTAATAATTAAATGATAAATAATTTTAAAAACTGGACAATGTCACATCATCAGTTCCTGAGAGGATAGACTACAACTGATTTATGAAGGACACAGTCATCACCAATTTTAAAAATCCAATAATTTAATAATTATATGATCAGAGGATCTTGTTTAATAAACACTCTTGGGCCAATGGCATGACACTCAACTAAGTCACTGCAGTCATGAGGAGGCTTCTGGGTTGGCTGCTACCACAGCAGCAGATGCTCTGGTAGAAGTGATGGAGGTACTTTCACAGGCAGAGCCAACAGAGAACAACTCCTCACACTCAGGGATGTCATCCCCAGCAATGTTGTCTTGGCAACAACTATGATGCTGCATGTGCCTCTGGTGCTGTTGCTTGTCCTTCTCATGTAGAGTCCAGAGAAAGCCAGGATGTGGAGGGAAAGCTCCGAGGTGACCTTTGTGACTGCCACACTCCACAATTGACTTAGTCATATTGTGACTCTTCATCTTTGTGGAAACCTGGATTCATCCGGACTCAATCTCCCAATCTCACATTTGGGGAATAAGCCATCACACACACACACACACACACACACACACACACACACACACACACACAGAGAGAGAGAGAGAGAGAGAGAGAGAGAGAGAGAGAGAGAGAGAGAGAGAGAGAGACCTTGTGTTTCTTTGTCGTGACCTGCAATTCTAGGAACTCATACCTTCAAACCAATAGATCCACAGAGGGCCCTGTGTAATCTTACAGCAGATGTCTTTATCAAGCTTTGTAGAGGGGGAGAATAGGAAGAGATTAGACAAGGTTGTCTCCTGGAGGCCGTGACAGTGCTCTTCATCTAGCATTCATCTTATTTGTGTGTGGTGACTGGGTTTTGTGGAAATCTTATAAAAGGTGGTAGTACCCTAATTAGTACTGGCTAGTTGGGCAGAGAGTACCTGACACATCTCCCTTAGACTCCCTCTGAACACACCCTTAGTTGCCTCAGAAGAGATTCCACCAGGAGGCTAGTGGAAAGGCAGAGTTTCAAGAGATTAGACAGGGTTATCTCCAGGAGGCAGAGAAGTGGTCTTCTTTTTGAAACCATCTTCAGGATCTCATTAGTTTGGAGGATGGCCTCTATAGTCTTTCCATGTATATGGGAGAATTGCCGTCTGTTGGGAGCAGAAAATCATTTCCCTACTGAATATAGATTAAAATGTGAATACTGGCAGAGATAATTTAATGGGTGCTAGGGATATAAGTATAAACAGAATCCAGGGATAGAAAGTCACAGAGATAGAAAATGAGGAATCTGTGAAAATTGATATATACATGGATAGAGAAAATGATATATGGGGTGAAGACCGTTGTGCTCGGTTTTTAATGTTTTCTGTTGCATGTTTTTTTTAACATGAAGATTTGTGAGCCAAACTGTTTTATATGGACACTTTTTCCTGTTCCATTGATATATGAAATGACAAGTGTAAAGTCATCTTGAGGGTTCCATGTGAGGACACATGGAACTTGTGGTAAGTAACTGAGGATAACGAGGGGGGGGTAGACATGTGCTGTAGGAATCCTGATGTAACAATCAAGAATTGCTTATTTCCCCTAAGTGTCTAGGTTGCCTGTCCTCTGTCCACTTTAATCTCTTCAGAGAACTCTGATTCCCCTGTGTTCCTAGACCAGGCCACAGGTAGATTGGTGTCTACAGAGAATACAATGAGTTCCATATCTGAGGACAATTTAAGGACTGTGGGAAACAGGAGTTTCTTTAATGAACCCTATGTGGAGGATTCCAGGATGTAATAGAAGACACATTGTGACACTGGTGATACATTGACTAAGATATATGGAAGCCAGCTGAGAACAAAATTTCAAAGTAGCCATACTGGATATCTTTAGAAGCTATGTGGTGGTAGTCCACATTTTTAGTACAAGGACATAAGATTAATAATTTGAGGAATCTCTGTAAGGTGAAGTCAAACAGTCTGCATGAAAGTTATCCAGTCTTAATAGAAATATCTCACAATTGGCCCAGGTTGCATGTCTGTGGGTGCCATTTCATCATGTCCACTATGTCCTTTGATTATTATGTGTCGAGGGGTTATTCTTTTTAAATTTGGTTCTAGTCTTTTTGTTGTTGTGGATGCTTCTTATACTTTCATAGACTTGCCCTTCCTCACATTGGGAAAGTTTTCTTACATGATTTTGTTGACTATGGTTTATGCACCTTTGAGCTGAGCTACTTCTTGTTCTTTTATGCCTATTATTCTTAGGTTAGCCCTTTCCATGTTGGCCCATATTTCTGGGATATTTTGTGTTAAGGATTTGTTGGACTTAATTATTTGGTCAATGAATCTGCTTCCTCTACTTTAACTTCAGCTCCTGAGATTCTTTCTTTGATCTCTTGTATTCTGTTAGTTATGTTCGCATCTGTAGTTCCTCATCGTATTTCAACTTTTACTATTTCCAGCAATCCTTCAGTTTGTGTTTTCTTTATTATGTCTATTTCAGTTTTCATGTCTTGAACTGTGTGAATTGTTCCTTTAGTTAGAGTTATAAGAATAACAGCTGGAGAAGGGGTTGAGGTGATTCGGAATGAGGATCCCAAGTGAGTGGGCTCCCAAGGTAAAGGACCACATGAGAGAGCATAGCAGGTTCAATAGCAGTGAGGGTGACCAAGACAGGAGGGAATAAAACACCAGGCAGATAGAGCTTAAATGAGGAGTTTATTTAGAAAGGGAAGTGAGGGAGAAGGGAAGAAACCTAGAGGCACTGGGAATAATGATGCTAATGAGAATAATAATAATAATAATAACAATAACAACAATATCCTGCCCAGGATCACGCACCGCGATCCACATAGCAAGGGCCTCACAGGAAACCGCAGCTCAGAAAAACCCAGAAAAAAAACAGAAAAGAGAAAACCAGAAACTTCTGGAAAAGTATTAAACGGATTGAAATAAAAAACGGAAATACCAGGGCCGAAAAGCAGGTAGCGGCCTCAGGGTATGCTGGGAAATGGAGTTCCGGGCCCCCAGAGTTCAAAACCGGAAGTCCTTGTGCTAAAGAAGGAAGCGGCTTCAGAGGGTGCTGGGAAATGGAGTCCGGAGACTCCAGAGTTTGAAAGCCGAAGTCCCTGGGATGTAAAGCAGGAAGCTGACCCGAGATGCTGGGATATGAAGTCCCAGAACCCCAGTTCAAATAAGTCCCAAGCCTGAGAAGCAGAAAGTGGCCCCAGGAAATGGAGTACCGGGAACACTAGGAAATAGACCATGGCACCCTGCAATCAAAAAGAAGTAGTTTATGTACTGAAAAGGTGTATGTGAATGCTGTGCATCCTGGGAAATGTAGTTGCCTGGTGTTAGAGCACAAAAACCGGAAGTCTTTGGGTGGATAACCAGGAAGCAGCCCCTGAATACCCTCGGAAATGGAGTCCAGAGACCTGAGAGCTTGAAATGAAAGTATGCAGACAGAAAAAGAAGAAGCAACTCCACAGGGTGCTGGGAAATGGAGTCCCGGGCCCCCAGACTTAAAAAAGCTCCTGATAGTCTCTGCTAAATTCGGTCCTAGGTGAGAACTCAAAGTGGAAGTCCCAACTCTTCCCTGTTGATTGAGTCCCATGATTGAGTGAGACATTGAGTCCCGGATTCACTTTTCAGGAAGTCCTGCCCCCCCACTTCTGGCCCACCCTTCCTACCTCTGCCCCCACAAGAAGTTGCCCAAGGCCTCCAGCTCTAAAGATTGAACTTGCCCTGGAGATGCTGCATGCCCTGACTCGTGGTCCAGATGCTGCTGCCCTCATGGAATTCTGTGAGTTTGAGGACATCCTGGTCTACAGAGTAAGGTCCAGGACAGCAGGGCCACACAGGGAAACTCTGTCCCAAACACCAAAAGAAACAAATTAAGTAAATAATTGAATAATTAATTAATATTAAACAAGTAATGAGAAAAATCTACTAGAAAACAACAATTAATTATAATAATTAATAATAATAATTAAAAAGGAATTGACCAGTGTAGTTTATTGAACGATTTCTAGGAACAAGCCTTGGTTTTATGTCAGAACAGGCGCCAGAGAATTGATTGCTGCTCTGTGAGTGCTGCTGTGGGAATTGTGAGGGGAGCATGGATGAGCACAGAACCTGCAGTATGGTGAGTGAGGGGATGGGGATGGTGGGATGGGGAGTCATGAAAGTCTGTTTGGCAAGTTCTCCAGGAGGAGGCTGGGCTGGAATGTGCTGCCGAGTTCAGTGTTTTGTTTGGCCCATAGTGGTCCTAGCAGCTCCCCTGGCCAGGGTGCAGCCTATTAATACTTCACCTAGTGGCCTGCTTCTGAGGAAAGGATTTCGATCACTGAGCATTGTGTAGAAACTTTTTGTAGTCAGCTCCATTATGCTTTTGGTGCACAGGGATGACAATTTACAAAACAAGAAGAGGTTCATTTATTCAAGTGCCTTCTAGAAGTTCTGCCCTTCACATCTAACATTTAGGCATCAAAGCCATGTGGAGTTATTATCTTTTTTGCCATGAAAATAGTTTTTTTTTTCTGTTTTTAAAACAAAATAAATAAAAAGGTCTTATTTTACATATCGATCTCAGTTTCCTCTCCCTCTCATCCTCCCATTCCCTCCAGAAACCTCCCCAACATATCCCCCATACATTCCTCAGGGGGGAGATTTGTGTACTGGCCCAGGCACTCCCTCTTATCTCTAGCTAAGGTGGTATCTACATTTGGAGTTAAGGTTTCGCATGATCTAAATGACATTCTATAATTCATATATATATATATATACATATATATGTATATATATATTTCAAATATACATCTTAGAATGTTCTCTATAGTGCAGGCTAGCCCCAATCTCATAGAGATCTGTCTGCCTCTGTCTGCCAAGTGCTAGGTTAAAGGCAAGTCCCAATAAAGACATGTATAAATGGCATTCTTGTGTTGGATAACACTCCACTGTTCAGCTGTTTTGTGGAAGAGTGGAATTGTTGATAAAAATATTTACCAAATCTTAGTTGATAGTTAGGCTGTCAAAATAGAATTTAGGTGTGGGAATGCTGTCCCTAAAATAAAAAAGAAATGAGTTTCATGCTAACTAGTCATGTTAGATATTAGGCTGCTAAAATATACATTTGTTCCCCAGGATAGTCCAGACATTTTGCTTCAAACCATGGTAATGAACAAAACAATGGTTTACAAACAGCCCCAAAGCCCATTTCTTTCCAGGCAACCGGGCTTTTACAAGCTGCTCAAGGGTGCATTACTGGGTCACAATGAATATTAGGTCCTCATGTGCCATAATCTTCTAGAGAAAATCATGGCTCTGTCATATAAGCAAAATGAGCCCAGGTGACAACTGTTTGAAAAGGAAAAGAGTGATGTGTTGAGGGCTGGACTGAGCAACCAAGAACTTTTGTCTAGGTCCTCACACACAGAGAAGTGACACAGCTCCTTCTGAAACACAGGAAAGTGTTTGGCAGAGCAAATAGTAGCCTTGGGGTTCCTGCTTTAGGTGTTTTTCATCAGTCTCTGAGCTATTAAAATTATAATAGAACTCATCCTTTGAAACAAGGATGATGCTTGGGAGAGACTGTAATTGTCCATGGCCACGGCCTTTGTGGAGGGGTTGCTTAAGATCACAGTAACACAACTCTTCCCACCTCATGGAGCTGTGGTTATTGGGCCCATGACCATTTAGGGAGGGCTTAGTCGGTAATATTATTGGGATTCCCTGTGTTCCCTCTGTGCTTCACTATTTGAGTAGCCTTCTCTTGAGTTTTTCCATTGAATGGTAACTCCTGTTGACTTCCTAGAAGCCCCCACTTCCTTCTATTTCCCCATGGAAGTAGTATACAAGACACTATTTCTCATAAGAAGCTTACTTAGAATAAGACACAGTTTCAGCAAAACCTCCCTGACCATGCTTTCATATATTCTTTGTTCTGCCTTCCCTACTTTTCTCATCTTGTGGCACTTTTCCCTCAGGACCTCAGTAAAGTGACCTGCTATTTCCTGTTACTCCTGTACTATGAAATAATTATGGTGCTATCTTTGATGTTGAAGTCTTATATTGCTTTGTTGGCCCAACTTACAGTATCCTGTCACTATTTAAATTCCTCAAAGTACAAGCTGGAGTCAGACATTGAAAGAACTTATAGATGACAACAAGTGTGGAACGCAAAATCTGTTTTAGGAGCCAGGTTGTTGTGGTCCACACCTTTAATCATAGCACTCAGGCATCACAGGCAAGTACCTTTATGTGAGTTCAAGGCCAGTGTGGTCTACAGAGATATACCTAGGACAACTAAAGTAATTTATTGCACAGAGAAACTCTGTCTCAAAAAAACCCAACAATAACAACAAAAACAACCATCTGTTGTGGGTTCTCTCCTCAAGGATCATTAGCAGGAAATGAATGCAATTTGTCATTACAGAGATATTTTTTATTTATTCTTAACTCGGTGGGCAGTTTCCTTCTGTCCTCTTAATTACCCTTTCTTAAACTAAGTGACCACATGAACACAGTGAGTTTTTTTGGTAGCAAGCTTCTTAAACACTTTATTTGTGGATACCAATCATTTTTATGGATATATTTAATAAACAGAACTCATTAATTTGTAACACTGTTCATTAAATTAAAATATAATTCTGTTAATGATATCAGAAGATTACCCCCTTTTGTAAAGAAAACTCTAGACTATGTAGTGTCTCTGTTTGGAACAAATATCAGTAGTTGGAAGGTCAGAAGCAGAACAGTTTAAGCATTCTCTTTATTTAAGTTCTGAACACATAGAATCATTTGTAGCTAGGTAACATTGCTCATGATCTTAGTTTAACTCTATGAGTTTCCCCAGGCTTTTGACAAAAAGTTGGCTATATTTACTTATATTATCTTGTTTTTCTTTTATTTTTATATTCCTTGTCTTTGTTCTTTCTGAAATATTGTATACCTCTCGATCACTGCATGTTTGTTGTAGGTATAGAACGCATGCTGTGTCAATATGTGTACTATGTTTTTCATAGTAATCTTTAGATTCTATCTTTTTTCCATTTGTTGAATCTTTCCAAACAATTATCCTTCATAAGATATCAGGGATGCAGTTTTTATTGTATTTGATTCATGTCGCAAGTTTATTGTATACAGAATATTCACAGTAATGCACCAAGTCTTCATTGATTATTTGTTTCTTTGCTATTTATGTACTGTCTTTCATTCTTGTTGTTTTCAACCTGGAAAACACTTTTACTGTTTTTCCTAAAAAGTACTATGGGTTGTGGCAGGAGGCTCAGCAGATATTCTACTTGGGGATGACCTGAGTTAAGATACCAAAATCCAAATTTCTAGACCCAATACAACTTCAATTACAGATGCAGGTTATCTGGCAACCTCTACTATAGTATGTAATATGAACACATGGGATACCTCTTGATGAAATCTATTTCTCCTCACTATTTGGTATTCCTGTAGTCCCGATTCATATAAATCAATGCTGGCTTTGGAGTTGGATTTGGCTTTCCTTCTCTAAATTCAAGCATGTTGTTAAGATTGAATTCACAGTTTCTGCTTTATATCAAGAAGCCAATTGATGTAAGGCAGAAGAAAACAAAATCTAAGGACTCATATGTTTATATGCACTTTTTCTCTCTGAAATCCTCATTTTCTCTTATACATGTTAATGCTTATTGTTGCCTTTCCCCTAATGCATACCGTAAAACTTGAAAATTTTACTTTGATATTGATATTTAAGTTTTCCACAAGGAATAATAACAGTTCCCAACAGCAATCCTTGAACACTCCTGAAGGAAGATGGGGCCCCAAATGGACATTTCCATTCTACTCACCCTGATGCATCTGAACTACAAACTTCACCCTTTAACCGGTTTGGGACTGCTTTGCTCAAGACAACTCCTGACTAGCTAGCTGTAATGGTGCACCTTCTTATTACAACCTGGCCAGAGTTCCAAAAAGAACTTCAGTCAAGCATTTTATGCCACACTATGAATACCTACATATGTCACAGCGAATTCGGTTGAAAAATTTGGTTGCTAAACATTTTCTCCCTACAGGATCCCATGGAGCAATCATCGTCCCATTTCAGCAGGAAGTAATCTTAAGATAACGACGCCCCTCTCCCCACTCTTGGAATTTAGGGATAATATTCATCTTCATAGGGTTGGTTTTAGTTACTTGGGGTTGGGTATGGAAAGTGATATTTAGACTCGGTTATCTCTTTTAGACAGGAATAGGGTATGGTTGGGAAAGGTATGGTTCAGTATGAAATAGGTAGATTAGCCTACCTTCTTGTGAATTGTTTAGTAAGAGTGAGATATTAGTATTTTAGCTTACACTGTTATATATTCTTATCTGTGGTAATCTATATACTGGAAGAATTGTATATTATATTTTGTCATATTGTGTGAAATCTTCCCATTTATGTTTCATGCACATTATTCTCCCTATATTCTATGTATGTATACTTTGAGTTCAAGACATTTTGTATATTGATACAGTTTAGGATATTTATCTTGCTGCCATCTCGTCTAGACATTTCTACTCTACCTCTACTTTAGGAATTTACATGTGCATAATTATATTGTTTAGGTGTGTATCCTTGCTTTTCTCAAGGAAGTTTTAATCAGGTTTTTAGCTAAGTTCCTGAGTATTATAGATCATCCTCACCCGTGTTTCCTTTGCCTATGAGATTAGTCAGCAATAGATGCTTAATCTCCAATCACTTCATAGACCTGCAGAACACGGCATTTAAATGTTTTAATATTAGTACTCCGTTGACATGAGACACTGTTGCTCCTGACAGCACCATGCACTTTCCCGAAAGTATGTTGGACACTGTCATTGCTCCTTCTGGAGTTCACCTTCACTTCGGCCATGGCCTCTTGGGCAAGGAATTGCCCCTACCTTGACAACTGATCTGGACATGCGGTCCTATGTGCTTGCAGGAGACAAACAGAAGACTGCTGAACCTTGCCAAGTCAGGGTAAGACAGCCTTTCTACCTCCCTGCTTTTGTTGTGATCTGTCAGGTACTCTTGGCCTTAGCCAAAACTGGCTGTACCAACATTGCTCTGAGACCTTGGGTGACTGTCCAGGTAGCCTGCTGTTTCTGTCTTCGAGGCATCTTTTGGAAGTTGCCCACCCGCACTTCCTGTCTATCCTAGTATTGCTATTTTCCTTCTCTGGTCTTGATGAGGTTGTAGATTAAACCATCACAGCTATTATTCTCTCTTCCTAGTTAGATAGATTAGGTACTAGGCTTAAGCTTTCTAGCTTAGGATAACTCTATTGTAAACTGCGTTATGTCTTCATCCTAGGACTAGATATGTAGGTCGTTTTGTTCTCAATTTTCCTTTTCTTAGAGCACACTTGTTATTCACTGTTTTGTATATAGTTTTGTATCAAACCCAAATCTTTTCTTTAGACTAAAAAGGGAATTGTAGCGAGATATTCACCTTGTCTGCACCTGTGGCTTAGGCCATGCCCATTGGGGCGGAGACAGGGCCGGATGGGAGCGGAGAGAAAAGGTTGGGAGAGGGTCGGGCCGCCCCTTTTGGGTGGTGGACGCTGGAAGGCTCAGGATCTGCTGGAACCCGCCGCGTGCATCTGCCTATGTGGTGAGTTATTTCTCCCTTAATAAACTTCTGTTCGGCCTAATTGTTTATCCTGATTCTTATTAAATCACAATATCTGGTGTCAGAAGTGGGATTGAGAACTTTCGCTTAAAACTTAACAAAAGCTTAAAAAATAGTTTTTAGAAACAAGGGAACAGACTAGCAAGACTTTTTGGTAGCAACATTTTCTCGGTTGGATTTGTTTTGTTGTAGACAGAGATTTGCGCAGCTCCAAAATTAGCATAAGCGGCAAAAAAGCCAGCCGCCTTGCTTTTAAAGAGCTCTACTCACAATTCAATGGTATGTACAGAGCTGCAATGAAGGTTTACACTGTGTTTTAAAAAATACGCTGGCTTGGGAGAGAAAAAAGAAACGGGATACAATGATTTAAAAAAGAAAAAAGAAAGTAAAATGGATGGGTGTTAATCCCAGCACTCGGCAGACAGAGGCAAGCAGATCTCTGTGATTTCAGGGCAAACCTGGTATGCGATGAATTCCAGTACAGATAAAAGTTACACAGAGAAACCCTGTCTCAAAATAGAAGTAGAAGAAATAGAGTAAAAAAAAGCCACGTAAAGATGGAAAACACAGAGAAATTTTGGATACTATACGCGCTTCTGTTGTCTTTAAATTATTTGATTACTGAGAAAATAACTACTGATAAAAGAAATGCTGCTGGATTAATTCAATTTATATATTTTAAAAATGCTTTGACTCAAAAATTTAAGCCTAAGGACAAGCTACTGGGGAAAAGGATTTCTATTTTTATTTCCACAGAAAATGAAAAGCTATGGATTCTTTCTAGACTTATGTGGTTTGATCAAGCCAGACCCCCTGAAACAGCTCCCCAGGCGATCCAACATTCAAAGCAATTGAGACAAAGCGTTGCAGACTACTGCCAAGATTTCTGCATCTTCTTTGGACCCCCATGACAGCGCCCTCTACCAGCAGGAAGTAGTTTGGAAAGAACGACGCCCAAATTCCCAAATATTGTTTATAAATGTTTTCATTTAAATGGACTTGGTTATAAATGGCTATAGCCACAAGCAATCTTTTTAAAGGTAAAAAAGGGAATTATGGTATAGATATGAATACTTTGCTTTGAAATGGACTTTCTTTTATTGATACAATTTAAGGTTAATTTTGTGATATTTCTCCTCTTGTTTAGGTATTGTGTTTATATAGCTCATTGGAAAATGTAATGTATAATTTAGTACAGATTAGAGAGTTACCTATGATAGTCAAAACTTGGAGTTAAGTTAGTTAGGATTTCTAGATATGCAGAGATGTATTTGAGATGAATAGGCATTCTTCAAACCTTTCAAAGACCTACAGAATATGGCATTTAAAATGGTTTAGGGATTTTCTTGACAGGGAGGCACAACTGCTCCTGGTAACACCACCTGCATCAAAAAGGAAGATGGACATTGAAGAAACACATTATGGAGTTTGCTTTCAATATGGCAAGACTAGCCATTTGGGCAAGAAATTTTTCTTGCCTGGACTGTTTGACTTTATGTTGTAGAAACTGGACATGCAGGACCCACAAAAAGGTGACTGCTGATGCAAGATGGACATTGCTACAGGATTCCTGCTTCATGGAAGAGGCTGCCAGACAGCCAGACAGTCTATAGGACACAGAGAAAAATTCCCTGCCTTGTTGAGGAGTCTGGACACACACTATGGCCTATGGGCTGAAGATGGAACATTACAGAAGAACTTCGGGTGACTGACCAGGCAGTGAGTTGTCTCTGTCATTTCTAGAGTTTATATATTGTCCTTCTGTGGTCTTTGATGGAGTTGAAGACAGGTAGTTATGGTTACAGTTTTCCTTAGGATTAAAGATAAGTTACATATAGGACTTTGGACTCACAAAGATAGGATAGATGATATTTTCTTAAAGTCTTACAAAATGTTAATGGACTAAATATTGTTTACTCTGATTCTTATTTGATAACTGTTGTATGGTATATTTTGCTATGTTAAGGTTAAACCCCTTCTTTTACTTTAGACAGAAAAGAGGAAATGATGGGAGATGTTATTCTGTATATATGTTTCTCATACTGGTTAATAAAGCCCTGTGGCCAATGAGATAGCAAGATAGGCGGGGCTAGGAGACAAGGAGGAAGAGGAAGTGAGTAGAGTAGGAGTCAAGATGTAGCCCTGGGAAGGAGCTGATGCCAGCCGCGGCTCCCCGATCAGACGACCACGTGGAAATACTTAGATAAGTAGAAATGGGTTAATAATTAAGGCAGAGCTAGCCCATAAACAATAATGGTAATTGGCCAACAGGATTGTATCAAATAGAGTCTCTGAGTGTTATTTGGGGCACACGTGGTTGCAAGGCAATGGCGGCAGGACCAGGAGGCTGGCGGGGAGGAACCTGCCGCAACAACCTCTCTCACACATAATCTGAATATACAAAAATTGGGAATGAACTCTTTTCATAATGAAACAATAACGAGAGTAAAACTAGTCACTTAGAGTGCATGATTCTAATGTTATATTGTCTCTTTTTTAATTTCCTATAAAGTTTTAGTTTTTATTTTACATACTAAATGCAGTTTCCCTCCCTCTCTATCTTCTTTGCCAACCTCTCTCCCTTCTTTTCACCCTTTCAATAGTCAGAGTGTGTAAGACCATCATTAAGGGTTAACAAATTCTGGCATACAAAGCTAAGGAAGGAACAAGCCACTCAATCCTTTATCAAGAATGAGCAGCATATCCCACCATAGGGTTTGGGCTCCATAAACACAGGTCTAGCACCTGTGATGAGTCCTGGTTTCACTGCCAGGGGCCCTATAACAGATCATGTCACCTAAGTGTCAGCTACATTCAGAGGGTAGAGTTTGGTGCTATGAACATCGCCCAGCTGTTAGACCATACTCTGTGAGTTGCCATTAGTGATAGTAGATAAGGTGTGATTATGTTGGAGTGGAATTTACCTTGGTAGAAGAATCACATCACTGTAGGGTTAAGCATTGAGGTTTCTTATTCTCAAAATTCTGCCCAGTGTGTCAGACAACTCCCTGTTGCCTCTGAGTCATGCTGTAAGGACTCTAACCTCAAGGACTGCGGCAGCCTGACTGCTGACACACCCCCCGCCATAATGATGAGTAACTGAAACTCTGAAATTTTAAGTGCTACACCTCAATACAATATTTTCTCTGTAAGTGCTTCCCTGAATCATGGTGTCTCTTAATAGCTATGAAAACCTGAGAAAGACAGATGTTGTTTCCAGGGCCTGTGGTATATCTATGATAGGCATTACCTAAAGTACAATGTATTTCTAATGTGTTTTCTATAGTGTTGTTCTGGTAGCTTGTCTCTCTGTTTATGTTGGTTTATTGGGATTTCTTTCTCAGGGATATATGCTATTTAAACAGTCAAGAAATTGTGCATGTGTACCTCCTATTGTGTTTATTTCTAATGTGACTTGGTGAATGCACCAGAATTATATGACTATATTGTCTAATAAGATTACATTTACAATGTATTTTCCTTCTTTTTCATGTATGTATGTGTTATGTTAGGATCCAGTGACCTATGACGATGTGCACATCCACTTTACTCAGGAAGAGTGGGATTTGCTAAATCCTTCTCAGAAATGTCTCTACATAGATGTAATGCAGGACACCTACAGAAACCTTAGTGATATAGGTAAAACTGAATTTTCTTTCACATTTTAAAATAAGGGATGAAATGTTTCTTGGTTATTGTTACTATTCTGTAATTTTGATTGAAAAAAAAAACTTGGGTGACTGAGGCATGGTTCTAAGTTTCATTTAAGTTATTACCTTAAATTTTGTACAATTTGCAATAATACATCATATATTTTTTGTTATTTCAGGTTACATTTGGGATGACCATAATATGAAAGATCATTGTCATACTTCTAAAAGACATAGAAGGTGAACTTTCATGTGTAAATTTATGCAAATATGGCTCTGAAATTATTTTAATGTATCCTGGAAATTTTATTTAAGAGTCACACATAAAAAAAATTAAAAAAATTACGAAGATCAACAGTGAAAATAAGCACAACTTAAAGTATAGTGATGGTTCTCATTTTCTCACAAAACCAAGTACCTCAGTGAAAAGTAGGTCTTCTGTGTTTGCAAGGCATTAATGTAGAAAAAGAAGCAGACAGTGCCTTAATGGATATAACCCTTTAAATTATAGCACCCAGAGATCTATGATGTAGATATGCCAGTCTGTTTCGTTTCATACTATTCAGATATTTTAAACAGTGTACATGTTTCACAGGTAATACGTATATGTCCAAAACCTTCTAAGAAAAAAGGGTATAGTTAATCAGGCATTACATTTGTAATTTTGCTATGCATATTGAAAGGTTCAGTTTATGAGTGTCAAGAAGGTTGTGGTGAAACTTTAATACTTATAACACATGTCTGTGGGAAAAAGAAAGTCAAAGTTTGTGAATGCAATGTGGAAACCTATTATTTGTTATTCTTACTACAATAAGTATATCATATGTTGGGTCAGGTAGTTGTGGCCCATGCCTTTAATTCTGGCATGTATAATGAAGAAGGTGGATCCCTTAAGTTTGTGACCAGCCTTGTCTACAAAGTGAGCTCCAGGATAGCCAGTTCTACACGGAGACCTTCGGTATCAGGAAACCTAGAAAATAAAAGAATACATATTCCTCTAAATACAAGCCACGTGCATTTAGAATATAAAAAGATGCAACATACCTCTCTATGTTAGGACAGTGAGAAGAAATGAAAGATACTTAGTAGTCCCCACTTGGAGTATATTTTTTGAGTGTGAAACAAGTTTAAAATTTTTCACTATTCCATAATCATCTGAAAGATATCAACAAAATAAATCAACAAAATAAATTTACTTCAGTAAATCCCTATGACCATTGGAATGTTTGAATGCTTCCATTTGTACTGGTATATTTGGCCAATGTAGTATAATTTATACTATATACTGTGGGAAAAATGATAAATGTAATAAGTATGGCAAAGCTCTGAGTTGGTCCACTTCTTTTCAGTTAGGTAAATTTTATGTAAATAGATGCCTTAAATGTGGGCTGTGAAATAAAGGCACTTACTCTGAATCACAGGTATCTTCAACAAAAACAAAAGAAAACCTCATGAATTAAGCATTAATTAAACTCAAGATCTGATTCTTGTTTACAATTAGGCCAAATTATAAATATATTTCATACATGTACTAAGTTTCTTTTGTATCATGCATGTGGTGAACTTTTACATATGCTAATTAACTTTGCAGGAATGAAAGAAGCCTTAAGGGTGTGAATCCTGTGAATATAGGCAATGAATGTGTGAAAACATCTGTATTTTACAGGCATCTTCAAAGGCATGTAAAAATTTATACTGGGGAGAAACCATTCCTCAGGATCGTGAAGTCTTTGCATGTCATAGTTTCTTCCAACTCCGTGAAAGAACACAGACAGTAGAGAAAACCTATGATTGTAGTAAATGTGGTAAAGGATTTACAAGACATACTATGCTTAAAAGACATATTAGAACACATACTGGAGAGAAAACACATGACTGTAATCACTGTGGTAAAGTCTTTTCACCATGCAATCATATCAAAAAGCATAATACAATACATACTGGAGAGAAACCCTATGGATGCAATAAATGTGGTAAAGCTTTTTCACAACACAACACTCTGGTATGTCATGAAAGAATACATACTGGAGAGAGACCTTATGAATGTAATCAATGTGGTAAAGCATTTGCAAGTAATGGTCACCTTAAAAGTCATATAAGATCACATACTGAGGAGAAACCCTATGAATGTAATCAATGTGGTAAAGCATTTGCAAGGAATGGTGAGCTTAAAAGACATATAAGAACACATGCTGGAGAGAAACCCTATGTATGTAATCAATGTGGTAGAGCATTTTCACGTGTCAGTCATCTCCAATCTCATTGTAGATCACATACTGGAGAGAAACCCTATGGGTGTAATCAATGTGGTAAAGCTTTTTCACGACACAACTATCTGGTATGTCATAAAAGAATGCATACTGGAGAGAGATCCTATGAATGTAATCAATGTAATAAAGCTTTCATAACACATGATGGACTTAAAAGTCATATAAGAACACATACTGGAGAGAAACCTTATGAATGTAGTCAATGTGGTAAAGCTTTTGCAAGGAATGGTGAGCTTAAAAGACATATAAGAACACATACTGGAGAGAAACCCTATGTATGTAATCAATGTGGTAGAGCATTTTCACGACACAGCCATCTGGTGTGTCATAAAAGAATTCATACTGGAGAGAGACCCTATGAATGTAATCAAAGTAGTAAAGCTTTCAAACACATGATGTGCTTACAAGTCATATATGAACACGAACTAGAGAAAAACCCTATGTATGTAATTAATATGGCAAAGACTTTGCACAATCCAGCACTCTCTTTAGGCATAAAACAATGCATACTTGAAAGACCCTGAGTGTGTCCCATGTGGTAAATCCTCTCTACGTATCCTTAGTCTTTAAAAGCACAAAAAATCATAGTGCAAAAAAACCCCTATACATGTAATCATTGTTGTAAATTTGTGCACTTTGCTTATCACAATAATCTTTGTGGGCCTAAGAACTTTTATAGAAAGGAATCTTACTAGAAATGATGTGGTATGATCTTCAGCCAACACACATTATGTTACATAGGGTACTAGAGAGAAAAATATCTGACAATTGAGAACAATCAGTTCAAGCATTATGTTGTTTCTGTTTTGTTCTCACATGCAAACACATGTACACAAAAGTCCTAGGAATTCACTAGGAATTTCATTGTAACACTTTTTTTTTACATAAATACTTCGTTCAGATGGAAAGTTTTCTCTAAGTCTAATCCTTCATGCTTGTTTTATTTTACATGAAGCATTTCATCTTGCAGGAAAACTTTGAAGACTTTAAGACCCTCAACACATAGCTTACAAGAATGACTGCTCATAAGAGAAAATATGCACATATGAGAATATGTTTAGAGATTTCCTTTAATTTTAATTATATGATGTCTGTGTAAGTTTGTGACTCTTCATGCTTTTTCACAATAAGGTTACACCCTTGAGAATTTCTGTAGTAGAAACTACAGTATGTTCTCAGTAAATTGACATAGGTCATGGCAACGAACATTTATAATTTTGTTCATCTGTATCTCTAACCCTATATATATTTTAGATCATTTTTATTATCTTGATATCAGGTAATAGGGAAGAAATAATGGAATAGAAAACCCACATCATGTAAACAATTTTGTGAATAATTTAGTCTTAATAAATAAAATTGATTCATGTGGAGATAGTGCATTAATAAGTTCACTAGACCCAAGACAAATAATAAATCAATATATTATTGGGAAACAACTTACACAAATGATAATACAGAACTACGGAGGGGTTCCAGTTCAGAAGTATGTAATACCTGCTCTTCTGATTTGATCTGCAACATGGGAGAAGTGACAGAGAGAAGGAAGGACTGTGAGAGATAGAGGGAGGGGGAGTTATGCAAATTACAGGGATATTGAGAAAGATATTGAGAATGAGAAAGATCCACACCAGGGCTCTCCATCTTCTGTTCATGTACACAGAACCAAAGACACTGTCTAAGAATTAACTTCTGACTTCTTGAGATGATCTGTACAGAAAGCCTGATTCACAACAATCCCCTTTTAAATGGTGTGCCCACTAAAGGCTCTGATTGGGTCCTATAGACTAAGTGACAGGAACAGGATTTGGAACAAGGCAAGCAAATCCTCCCACCATTTGTATAAACATATAAACCATGATTCCTTGGGTGTGGGGGCATTGGTCTGAGTCTGGCCTCTTTCTGCTGTGGGCTGGGGGAGTTAGGTGTTGTTGGACTCTGGAGGAGGTGTAGGTGGAGACTTTTTCCCTTAGCTGCCAGTCTGGAGACCTCAGGCATCCGTTCCTTGAGTAGGTGGAGGAGGGGTGAGTGAAGCTTCAGCCATAACAGTTACTTGCTGGTAGCAACCTCTCGGTATCTAAAGCAAGCCGTCCTCTGATTTCACCTCAGGTCTGACTCTGTTCTTAAAAAACTGCCATTAGAGGCTCAACCTGAATGTTGGACAGATGCAAAAGCATCTACTTTTAGATCCATGATCTGATCCCTTGTTTCCTATTCTCTGCGGCCACCCAGGACAGTTGTGCACAGATTAAATATGGATTCATTATTTAAGTATTATTGAAGCATTGCATCTGAAACCCTGGGTTTCCATTTTACTTTCCTCTCACCAGGACTTTTAAGTGAACAGGGAGGCATTCCTCTTGTGCTGCTGCCAACACCACAGAACCAGTACATACTTCCTGTTGTTCCATGGAATCTTTGACCTCATATTTCACCCCAATCAAATAGTCTAGCCATCCAGATCTGAGAGAGATTTTCCTTTATGTATGGTTTTGGGTTGATTTTCTCACTTCTTTCAACAAGACACTCAATCTCCTGCTCTAGAAAGCATACACATCTGGAGGTGCCTAAATGCCTCCAATTCCTTTCCACCAGTACTTTCTGAAACACACTCCCAGACACTGCTCTGATGCATTTTATCAAAGTCCTACATAATGTAGCAGCAAGCTCCTGAGTCAGATAATTGGTTTCAGCTTGCATCTCTCTCACTGTTAGCAAAAGTATACCAAGCTGACCAAATAAACTCACGATGCAGCAGCTCCTTCTGCCAGTCTAGAAAATAAGTTCATACCTATTTTGCAGGACTTTGGTGTTTGACTTGGGTCATTACAGCTCGGAAAAAGGAATGGCTAAATTTTTTTCTAGATGCAACAGCTTGTTAGCCTCTAATTAACCTGTAAGACTTAGGTAGTATGAGAGCATGACTCTGTCACATGGGAGAATGCACTGAAGAATTTTCTCTGGGTAGTCCAGGGTTCCATAAATTCTAGTGTGCACACAGGTGCAAAAGACCACGTAAAGTCAGACCTAGCCCACTTACACTCACTCCCATTTCTCTCTTTCAGGCTCTTGGCTCTCTTGTTGCTACTTTTGCTCTCTGCCCTCTCATCTCTTTGTGCTCTATTCTCCCTCTTTTCTCCTGTCACCTCTCTGTGTCTCTGTTTCTAGCTATCTCTTTTTCCTGTGTGATTCTCTTTCTTTCCCCTTTTTAATAAAATTTGTCACTCATGCTCTGGCTTCCTGGCAGGTTTGTACCTCACCTTTGTCACCCTCACTGCCAAGGAATTGGCCATGGTCCCCATGCATGACCACCTTTCAGGTTTATGCTCACATAAGGAAGAGAACAACATTGTAATGGGATATACACCCTACCCATACCCAAGATAACTTAGTAGGCTTCACTGTATTTAAAGATTGGATGCTAAGCTGTAATGTGGGGCAACTAATTTCTGTTCTTTATCTGTTCTTCACAGTAGTAAATTTTGTGTAGAGGGAGCATGTCAGGATTCAACTCTTTGCCTGAGTGACATTCAAAGTGCTTACTTGATTTTTAAATTTTCTTTTAGTTTTTGTGTTGATCCTATTGCTCATCTGGCGCTCCTGCCTATAAGGTAGTCTACTTTACTTAGTTTCTGTGGTAGCTGAGATGGCTGGATCTTGATTACAGGAAAGAAACTACCCAATTTTAACCTGAAATTGTAGAGAAAGGATGACACTTGTCATAAACATGTCAGGGTTAGGGAATGATTTTTTTGTTCAACACTTTAGAGGATTTTCCTGTGTTGTGTGTATGTGTATCTTACATATGTTTTCTGGTTTTTTTAAAGATACCATTGCATCTTTTATTTCAGTCAGAAAATACTTCCCCAATTGAAATATCTTTACATTTTCAAAATATTTAGGTTACAACATGCTAAACTTTGCTCTACATATAGGTATCAAAGATAATAAAGTTTTGATTTATTCTGATTTGGTTTGTAGTTTTTGTGCCTGTCTTTGGGTGCTTTCCCTCTGTACATAAGATTTCATGTAGTGAACACTGATCTTGATCTCTCTATTAGCAAAAATGGACCTTGAAGGTCTGATTCTCCTGCCTCTACCTCTACATTCTAAGTGCTGGGTGCAAATGTGTGTCTCTGTGCCTCTCATGTTTTTTTTTTAATTTATTTTGTTTTTGTTTTGTTTTCTTGAGACTGAGTTTTTCTCAGTTACTGAAACTGTCCTGAAACTCTGGCTGATTCCCCCCATTAGCATTCTGTGTCCTTGAATTACGTAAAGTTCAAGCTGGATCTGCCAGACCCCACAGCATGAAAGTGTGGCAGCGACCTCCAGTCTAGACAAAGAAGCTTACCACTTGCCCTCTGCAACTTTACTGAAGCTACTTAATTGGGAAATTCCATTTTAATCATCACAAAAGCAAATAAATTTTAAAAAAGATCTTAGAAGCCAGGCATTGCTGGCACTCATCTTGAATCACAGCACTTGGAATATATAGGCAGTTGGATCTCTGTCTGTTTGAGGCCAGCCTGGTCTACACAGAAAGAATTCCCGGACCAGTTCCAATGCCACAGAGAAACCCCATATCAAAAACCAAAAACAACACAAAACAAAACAAAAACAAAGAAACCCTTCAGCAAACTAGCAGGATACAATATAAACTCAAAAAAATCAGTAACCCTACTTTATTCAGATGACAAAGGGGCTGAGAAATAAATCAGAGAATCACCCTTTACAATAGCCATGAACAACGTAAAATATCTCAGGGTAATACTTACCAAACATGATAAAGACCTATACAATAAGAACTTTGTGCCTTTAAAGAAAGAAATTAAAGAAGATAACAGAAAATGGAAAGATCTCCCATGATCTTGTATTGGAAGGATAAATATAGTAAAAAAGGCAATCTTACCAATAGCAATCTACAGATTCAATGCAATCCCCATTAAAATCCCAGCACAATTCTTCACTGACCTTGAAAAGATAATAATCAACTTTGTATGGAAAAACAAAAGACACAGGATAGCCAAAACAACCATGTACAATAAAAGAACTTCAGGAGGCATCACCATCCCTGACTTTAAGCTCTACTATAGAGCTATAGTTTTGAAAACAGCCTGGTATTGGCACAAAATAGACAGGTAGACCAATGGAATTGAATCAAAAATGCCGATATTAATCCACATACCTATGAACACCTGATTTTCTACAAAGCAGCTAAAAATACAATGGGGGGAAGAAAACATCTTCAACAAATGGTGCTGGCATAATTGGAAGATGGTGTGTAAAACATTGCAGATAGACCCATGTCTGTTGCCATGCACAAAACTCAAGTCCAAATGGATCAAAGACCTCAACATAAATCCAGCCACATTGAACCTCCTAGAAGAGAAATTAGGATGTACTCTTGAACAAATTAGTATAGGAGATGGCTTCCTGAACATAATTCCAGTAGCACAGACACTGAGATCAACAATTAATAAGTGGGACTTCCTCAAACTTAGAAGCTTCTGTAAGGCAAAAGACACAGTTGACAGAACACATCCAATGAACATAAACTATAAGATGTCCTTGAATAGACTGGATACACAATGACATTTAATCATTTACTCAATAATCAAAGATCACTTATGTTTGGCACAGTCATGTGAGAGTCAAGTTAGACATTCCCCTTGAAATCAAGTGTGCCAGAGCATCTCATCCTCTGATTATATAATTATTTAACAATTAAAGTAGGACTTCAGATAATCAAAGATCAGTGAAATTTTATGTTATCTTTTGTGAGTCAGGTATACAATACCATCAAATTATTTAAATTGATGATGACCACATCAAACATGCATCAAGCTTGGAACCACCTTGTAGGAGTATGATGATCTGTCTTCATCTAATTATTTGATTATTTAGTTACATAAATTGATAATTGTGCCATCAATAATGAGGGGCACCACCTTGTGGGAGTTAATATGCAAGACCACCTATCTATTTCTATGATTGTATTTCAAAAAGAGTCAAGGTTGCCTTCCTTTTGAGGAATTATGTGCGGGACCTCATCACATTATTTGATTATTCCATTTTTAATAAAACATAATTAGTTAAATCTATGATGATGTATTTTTTATGACTGGAATCTGGCCAGTCTTTCTTGGCAGTTAATTGTGTGACATCCCCCTATTTTTTAATTATCTGAGTAATTATTTCAATTACTTCACGAATGAAGACTGTATTTTGGTGAAACCTAGTGAAAGTTAAAAATTACTGACTTTTTTGAGATTTAAATTCTGATGACAATCTTTATTACAATTAGAGTGTGGTTATGGGCAGGAGTGAGGTTAGGGATTTGGAAGTGGAAGCCATGGACACAGCAGAAGTCGGTGCTACACTCGGTGCCAAGAGCATGAGGGAAGCTGGGAGATCAAGTCCAGAAGACACAATGGTATCTACTGAGAAAATGTACAAGTACTCCACCAAGCTGAGCATGGATGTCAGGGTGTTTGCCCCCCTGCGTTTCCTTCACATCCTCACCTTCATAAATATCCACTAGAAACAGCTGCACAAGAGGTGCCAGCGCCAACATAGAGGCCTCACCAAGGATGATGTCACAGAGAAGAATGAGCTGCTCTCTTTCATCTATGCTAGTGAAGCTCCTGCTGTTGCCATCTTTGCATTGTAGCCACTATTAACTCCGCAGCTGGGGACTCATCATCACAGCTCCTGCATCACAACAGTAGAGACTCAGTGTTTATTGATGATATCAACACAGAGTTCATCAGGCAAGACAGTTTGATAATTTGATTATTGAATTATTATACTTAAAAAATCTGTGATGACAGCATACTTCATCAGGTTTGGCACACCTTCACAAAAAATGATGATGCAAAATATTTAATCAACAATTATTAAAATGGTTCATTATGTAATCTGTGATCACTGAAGTTTGGAGGCCCATTGTGAGAGTCAGGGGTGCCTCTTTGTCTTTGTAAACTCACAAGTGTCCTCAGGAAGCTTGTAGAGAGTGGAATTAAAACAGGTTAGTCAAGGTCGTCTCGAGGAGGATGAGGAATAGGTATGTATCTAGCTGTCATCTTAGAAGATACTAAAAAAAAAAGTGAATCAGGAAAGTGAGGATGATTGATACCTAGGTAACCCAAAAGGGCAGGGATATCTGGACAAATGAAACTCTTCCCATTTCATTGGGCTTACCATGATTTGATCCTATCATGAAAGCCTCTGCTAGGGCTAATTTTCACATAGAGAAAACACTGATTCTTTGTGCTTTGTAGGTAAATATCAACTAACAAAACCAAATGTGTTTTCTTCATACCAACCTAGACAGCACCATCGCGTACTGAACGTTTTTGTTTACTTTTATTAATTTTTAATTTCTTTCCATCCCTTGTTGTTGTTTGATTTCAGTCATCTTGTCAGAGCAGATTCTTTCATTCATTCCTTGATTCCTTGATTTATTCATTCACATTCATACGGCATACATTCTTTTTTGAATATTTATATATATATATATATATATATGTATATATATATATTTTAGTTAGGCATATATGTAATTTATAGGAATATTGTATATATATTTTAATTAGGCATACATATATAATTTTAGAAATATTTCATATATATTTTAATTAGGCATATATATTTTAAGGAATATTATATATTTTTAATTAGACATATATATAATTTTAAGAATATTATATTTATTTTTTTAATTAGGCATATATTATATATATATTTTTAGGAATATTATATGTATATATTTTATTACGCATATATATTTAAGGAATATTATATATATTTAAATTAAGCATATATATTTTTTTAAGGAATATTATATATATATATATATATACATATTTTACGAAAATTATATATATTTTTTTTAATTAGCCATATATACATTTTTAGGAATATAATATATATTAATTAGGCATATACACACACACACAAACACACACACATATATATATATATATATATATATATATGAGTAATATATATATTTTACTTAGGAATATATATATTTATTTATTTTAGGAATATTTTATATATATATATATATGTTATTTAGGCATATACATTTTTTTAGGAACATTGTATATTTTTTTAAATTAGGCATATATATATATGTATGGAATATTTTATGTATATATTTTTATGAATATGTTTTTGCCAGTAGCTGTGAACTATCAAATGGCAGAAGGCTGTTTTTTTCTCAAACTGAATATTAGCATACACTGAGATTTTAGTGCTCACAAGA
Source organism: Cricetiscus sungorus (assembly GCA_030556225.1). Taxonomy (NCBI): domain Eukaryota; kingdom Metazoa; phylum Chordata; class Mammalia; order Rodentia; family Cricetidae; genus Cricetiscus; species Cricetiscus sungorus. The sequence goes on along the minus strand of JANBXA010000410.1, from coordinate 33,793 downwards.
ACAGTGTTTAAACCAAGTGAAATAGGAATAAAATCCTGTGTCCATTTTATTATGATTGCATATTTTTATCATGTAAGTAGCCATATAAATATAGGTAAGTGTGTAAAATAAATTTTTACACACACATATGTATATATTTACACATTTAAGTATGTTTAATATTCAAACATTAATGTGATAGACAAGGCCTTTAATGCAGTTCATGTTTAAAAAAAAAGATATACTCTTTTGTATACATTTACTCTTTTTCTTAGACACAAATTAAACTATATCTAAATGATTTGTTTAAAATATTCACTTTTCAGTTATCATTTTCCATATTTCCAACATCTGTCATTACTTCTATTACTCATTGTTCATAATCTTTAAAAAAATTTTCACTATCCGCCCTCATATTTCATTCAGTTCTAACACCTATCATGGGAGATATGCATAAACTCAAGGTTTGCATTTTTAAAAATTTAAATATTTCCAACAAGTATAAATGTTTTTGTTCACTTGGTGTTAGAGCTTTAAAAAGTACAGGGCCATTGGAAAAAAGAAGGAGGAAGCTGTTGCCTAATATCTGTTGAGTGATATTCCTTTAAAGGAAAGGGACAGTGCATAGTGGTCTCATTTTTGGCTGAGATGTGTTGTCTCCTTTCAGTGAAAGGCAAGTTAGAAGAGAGAACAAGGATTTTGAAAACATGGAGAAACCTTGCCTCATAGAGGAATAAAGCTGTGAACCTGATCCAGAGATTTACAAAATTATTGTGATACTAGAATATGAGTACAACACAGCTTAGTGGAGACAAATATGGCAAATCTGTGTAATGTTCCTATCCTGCATAGAGGATTCTTATCTGGTAAAAAAAGAAGTAAGATGAGGGAGAGAGATGATGCACAACCCTTAGTCACTTTTTTTTTTTTTTTTTTTTTGCAATTTCTACTCCTGTGTTGTGCTGATCTGCCAAATGAAGAATAGTGAATTTCAGAATTTCTTGGACTCTATAGAGAATTTTCATCAAAATGAGGAAATCAAACAAAAGCCTGCACAGGGACATGGTGGGCATCTGTGTGGTAGAGGCAGGTAGACATCCTAAGGGAATGTGAGGTTTGTGACATTTAATTTGTTCTATGGGGGCAATAAAGAAAAAACACACTTCCTTCTACAAAACTGCCACAGACTCCTCAGTGGGTTGCAGGTCTGTATGGAGACCAAGACTCGGATGACCAGGTCAAGAATGGCTTCTGCTTGACAGATAGACACAAACACACCTGAGGAGGTTTGCGAACTGCTGCAAAGTTTACTTCAGAATATCAGGTTTTTATACAGAAAGTTCAAAGAACAGATTTTTGGTCACAGTTTAAAGATAAACAGGCATTCTATAGATGTCAACAATACCCTTTGACATTTCTCAGCAAGTGCATAATTGGGAACCTCTGTTTATTTTGGCTTGCTTGTGGTCAGCATATCAGAGATTTGATTTGTTGAGTTTATAGGCTAATCTTTGTCTCTAGATAGTAAACTTTTATAGTGTTGATTTAGGGGCCCTAAGATCCCAAATTAGAGTATTGTTGTGAATCCCACAGCAGGTTTGTTGTGGGCGGGTTAATTACAGGCAGGGTCTCATTGTGGGCTGCTTCCTACAGCCTTAGCCCTAATTGATTTATCAGGCCCTGGCTGACATCTGAAGTCACAATTGGCACCTAGGATCTGTGTCTGAAGGCACAGAGGGCAATACCCATCTATTGACTGATGATCTGTATCTTTTTCAGTTCCTGAAACTAAATCTAAGTGTTCTCTAGGCATCTCTGAATTACTAGTGGAGCTACAGGCTAAAATATCCCTTGAATAAAAGGCAATATTGTTATCATAGCACAAAACACATCTAGCACCCATTCCAAATAGCCAGCCACATAAGCAGCTGCAGGCACCTGAATCACTTTTCCTCAGGAGGTGTAACCACATGTGGTGTAAACCTCTGGACAGATAGCCATTGAGATTTCTCTCAGCCATTGCTACACTATTTCCACTGGGGCTGGTGTGGCACAAAACAAACTGTATGTGGCAAAGTCTCATATAGTTGCAGGACTGGCATTTGTTTATTGTTTGTCACCTCCTTGGATTTAGGATTTTAATCAGAAATGAGAGTTGGTATTTTGCTGAAAATAAAGGTCATTTGTGATAACAGTCACCTAAGCCTTTGATGGATATTGCCTTTTTATTGGACAATAAAAATTTTGGACAGAAGAGAAGGAGATGAAAGAGAAAGTGAAGGAGCTGGAGGAAAGAAATAAGAAAGGAAGGAAGATACAAGAAAGACTGAAAATGAGGGGAAGGAGGGAGAGGGCGGTGGGCCTTAGTGAAGTGATACAGAGTTTAGTGACAAATGGCTGCATACAACATTCTCTTTCTTCTTTAGGTGTCAGGGGGAGGATGTGATTGTCCAAGCAGTCCATGCCAATACAGAGACATACAATATTGATAAACAGAAATTATTTGCAGAATTGTGCAAAATTACCTTTGTTAAAATGTGTAATTTCATAAAGTGGATAATTATCTTGTAATTGGGAATATATATATATATATATTATATATATACATATATATATATATATTATTTCAACATGTACTTTTAAAGTTCCAAAATAATTAATAGAAATGCAATGTACAATTAACAAGTGTTTGTAACCTCATTGAAAAAAAAATGCCAGAATTCTATTTATTTGCCAGTTTTTGTTCATGTTGAGAGGAACAAATATAATATCTAACAATGTATACTAAGATAATGGTAGGTATATCAAATCCTGTTAAGTAAACCATGATCAAACACTGTAATGATTGCATTTATTAATATTATTTGCCTGAGAAAAAGAATACATTTTTATTTCATAAATCATTTTTCATTTACTTGGTGACCAGAGAACTTTCACATAAAATTCTCTCCTCTGATTTTTTTTAGGTCATTAATCATTATCTAGAATTTACTAATTATCATTAACAATTTAAAATAAATTAATTGTATTCTATAAGACTAGGATTTTACTTTTTGTCTCTGTTAGGGATTGTACTTAAAAAATAACATTTTTTGAATTAAAGCTCTGGCTCCAATATTGTTACAGACAGATCTATTGACTGTAAACTAAATACAGGATTTTTGCACAGCGTATGTAGGGGAATGTGAGAAAAACAGCAGGGCTTGGAGTAAAGAAACAAGAAATAGAAATCAGCAATATTTTTCCATCCTGATGGCTTATATTATTTGCAAGGTTCCCAGATAATATTGAGATATAGGGTACCCCAAGTTAGCCATATTTGGCTTGATTACTAAAGAGATATTGAAGCCAGAATGGACTGCAAATGATGAATAGTTTTGAGGCCATTAATTCAGGTCGCTAGGTACAGGGGATGGAGGTTCTCCATGAGGCAACGCAAAGGAGAACCTGGAGGTACAGACAATGATGCATTTCCCACAGGTGAGGTAGAGCCCCAACCCAAAGTCTGTGGTTCCCTTGAACTTATGGAGGACTGAATGAAGATGGCAGAAACCGAACAGTTGTTTTGTGCCTGTACAGTGTGGGGTACAGGGCTAAAACCTCAAAATGATAGTGGCTCCTGATACCAGCAATTTCAAATGAAGTCAGAAGGTAAAACCTGGTCAAAAGTGAAGACTCCCTTAAGGGAAATGTTTAAAGATGGGAGCTTCCACATCCAAGAGTACCAGCGACTCAGCCAAGCATTTAAGCTGACTGAGCAGGGTCACTCATCAATGCTGATGACAGATGGGGGTTAGTGCTGTTTAATTTTAGTAAGTGACTGCTGAGGCCATGGCCTGGGGGAGTTGTATTCCCTTAGACAACAGCTCTGTTGCTGCAACGCTAAAGGCATTTCTAACCAAATCTCCATCATTCTAATAATACTCAAGATTCTAAGTCTATGGTGAAAATCTGTGGGCTCAGAGAGTTAGATTAGCAACTGGTTAACTTTCTCTGGTGTCATCTTGGAAGCCTCTCTACTTCCACACTGCCCCAACTAAAATAAAATCATACTAAGCTCCTCCTCTCTACTACTTCCTTTCAATCAGTTGCTAACCCTGATTCTCTGAGCCCAGGGTAATTTTAGTTAAGTAATACAAAATTATCACATCTTTATATAGTTAACAAATGGAGCATGAACAAATGTAATACCTATTTGATTAGTTAAATAAATATTCCACAAGGTTTCTCCATTTTGTTCTGAATAAAATGGTTTTACTTAAACTACATACAATAAGAACAGTTATCCAGTACAAATTATATCTAGTGTCCAATAATTTACATTTGGCAAATTTAGAGAGAAATCACTTTATTATCTTTCTTATGTTGATGACCTCAAGGTTCTGTTCTTAGTTTACATTTATTCATAACTAAGGAAAATTATAACTATAACTATCTAGTCTTCAACTCCGTCAAAGATTCTTTAAGAATATAATATTTCCTGAATAAACAGGATGTGCAGTGTAAGCCACCTCCAAAACTTTAGAAATGGCAGAGATAGATGCCTGCCTGAAGAACTAACCTAAGTTTCTCTGCAATGTTGAGGCATTCACTTTTGGCCTGTGGCCTCGAATATCTGGCAGATTTTTATTGTGACACAGGGATTTTGAAGAACTGCCCCATCTTGCATTGAGATAGTTCAGCAATCTTTGTCCTTTGCAACCTGCTTATCGGGTCTCTACAACATATTGTCAGCAGTCAAGGCAAGATATTATTGCCCAAATGACAAATTTTTTTGGCACAATGAAAGTGAACGCCATACGTAGGTTCTTCAATGCCTATCATCTATTTATGAAATAAATTTGTGCTGATTTGAGCAGACAAGTCTCACTGTCATGAAAAGGATTAGTTTATTAAACATCTTAAATGCCATATTTTGGAGATCTTTGAAGTGTATGTAGGCCACCTATCTATCTCAATATATATGTTTAACATTGAAAATATACCTAATATAACTATGTTTGATTATAATAGATGACTAACTACTAACCTGCATTTTTTTAAAAAATACATTATTTTTAAAAAAGTGGCATAAGTGCAATTACTTAAACAAGAATAGAAACATAATCCAATAAAAGGAAAAAAAAAACAACATTGTATCACTATACCATAGCCCATACCATTTTAAAATATTCTAAGTTAATGTTCCTTTTACCTTATATTCCACCTAAATAATGACATACATGCATAACTGATCAAATAACTAAAAAATACCAACCCACAACTAGTGAATATGTATGTTTTATTCTCTAGACATCTTCCTTTTCTTTGTAGGCAGAGGTAACTTTTGTAGACCCCAAGGATTTTTATACAGTAATTTTTCAGGAGTCCAGAGAATGTGTCTTGTTCTTGTTCCATGGAAGCTCTGCGAGCGTGGGTGTTTCTTAGCATGACTGTCACTTTTGTGTCCTGTGTGTGTGTGTGTGTGTGTGTGTGTGTGTGTGTGTGTGTGTGTGTGTGTGTGTGTGTGTGAGAGAGACATTTAGTTCTCTCTGTGACATTGTACATTGTTATAATTATTCACTCACCTATTTCTCCCCATATTTGCACCTAAACCATTTGGTCCCAGTGTTCTTAAGTTAAGAGAATGAAGAGAAGCTTAACTTCTTCTCAGTAAATAGAAATGCATGAAGATAGAGGCCAATAATAGTTTTGTTTTCATCCTGGAAATAATAAAATTGGAGCATAGGAAATATAATTACTCATAAATTCAGTTCAATGGCATAATGATGCTGTCACTTTCATGTGTATATCACTATAAGCATGTAGTTGTTTGATAGACTTGAAAATACTTATAATTATTGAAAATAATTATATATATCAGAAAAAAGCCTTGCACTTTTGGAAGAAAATCAGTGTGGCTATAAAATCAGTCCACTGGTGGGTGTGCTTTTTAGCAAATGGAAGGTGTACTAGAATGTCACAGAATGTTGGATTATAAATGTTGCCTGGCAACCCTGCTGAAATTATATATTCTGGTATTATGGGCCAAGAACAAGAGCAATTAAATTTGATATCTTAGTCTTTCAAGGTTAGTATCACAAAAACTTTTAATGACAATTTGTGGAAATTGATTCTCCTAACCAAGTCATAGCCAGATCCCTGGAAGTTAGGCCACAGCTACTAATATTACCCAATCAAAATTACTTAATATCAGAGATTATAGTCTTTGGAGAAACAGACCAAAGACTTTTGTAGATGAATGTAATCTTCACTAAGTAGTAAAACTATGGATTAAGAAGATAAAAACACTCACACTTATTCAACAAAAGGGAGTTTTCCATTTTTAACTTCATTCAGGAAGGTGTTAATCCATTTGTTAGACTAGACTGAAGGAAAAATTAGATAGGGAAGCTGCCCAGCATCAATTATCTGCTATCATCTTAAACCCTGGACACACAATGTCAATTATTCATTTACAAATCTTACTGCTCAAGTCTGTAATTAATCGATCATCTGTTTAATTTGGCACAATTGTGGTAGTCACTGAAGAGACAAATTGTGGGTGGCTAGCATGGTAGACCATCTCATCCACTGATTATGTAATTATTTAATTATAAAATAGGACATTAGATAATTGATGATCAGTGAATTTTTGCACCACATTGAGGGAGTCAATTATGCAAGACCATCTAATTATTTAATTATGTAATTAAATTATTTAAGTTAACGATGACGACATTGTTCATGCATATGGATTGGAGCCAATTTGGGTAAGTGAATGATGTGATATCTACTGGTTGCTTGATTACTTAATTTTATAAAACAATTATTATGTCATCCACAATACCTGAAGTTTGGTGTTTCCTTGTGGGACCAATATGCCAGATCTTCTAATTTCATTCTTAAATTATTTAAACTGATTATAGTGATTAATATGCAAATCATGTAAATATTTCTATAATTATTTAAATACATCATCCTATATTCCATGATAAGGCCAGTCAAGCTCTGTGTTGGGGAGTTAAGTATTCAATATCATCACATTTTTTGATTAATTGTTTTTTTGTTTTTTTTTTATTTAAAAGTCAATTTTATTTTTAACTCAAATTGGGTTACTCACTTCTATCATTCTAATTGCTCAATGATTTATGAAATATCATATTTATTTTCAAAAAAAATGCTCTGACCCTGAAAAATAAGTCTGAGTTGTCTGTCATTTACAAGTTTCCATATCAATCACATTTCCCTCTCCCTCACTCTCTCCTTCCCTCCTTCCTTTGCTCACTCCATCACTATCTCACACCCTCACGTGTCCCTCGAACACCATCATTTGCCATTCTTGCCATCCAACTCCACTTGTAGGTTGATACCTCCTGGAGGCATCATCTAAATCTGTAAAGTCAGATGAAGTAGGGACTAGGCCCTCCTTCCTGCATCTAGGTTAAGGGAGTATCCCTCCATGGGAAATTTGCTTCCAAAGTCCTTTGGTGCACCAGGGATATATCCTGGTTCCATTGTCAGGGGTCCATTGGACTGCCAAGGTCTTCTGAGTCATATGTTCAGGGGTTTGAATCAGTCGAATGCTGGATTCTCAGCTATTAATCAGGGGCGTATTAGCTCCTCCTTCACGACAGCTGTCTCTGTGGGTTTTGGTAGCCTAGTTGTTGCTCCCTTCCTGCAACTGGATTCCAGTTTGGCTAAGTGTTTAATTGTGGGTGTGTGCTTCTATTTCCATCAGCTACTAGATGACGGCTCTGTAATTGTGGATAAGGCAGTCATCAAACTCATTACTAGGGAAGTGCATTTATGGTAGCCTTTCCACTCTTTCTCAAACTGTTAGGTGGGAACAGTCTTGTAGGTGTCTGGAAATTTCTCTAGAGTCAGTTGTCTCTTCAAATCTATAATGGCCCCCTCTTTTATGGTCTCTCTCTCTCTCTCTCTCTCTCTCTCTCTCTCTCTCTCTCTCTCTCTCTCTCTCTCTCTCTCCTATTCCTCCCCTGACTCAATACTCCTTTTCCAATGTGCTTTCCTCTCCTCCCATTCACTCTATTCTAATTCCCTCTCCACTCTCTTCCCACACTCACAACTCACAATATGCTCAGTATATCTTGTTCCTTTCACCTTCTGTGGCAGACATTATATGAATCACTTTGATTCATCCATTTATCCTAGTTTCTCAGGTGGTGTGAATTATAGGCTTAGGCTCTATGTCTAAAATTCATATATGAGTGAGTACATAACTATTCCATTCCTCTTCCTTTTTTACTGGATTACCGAATTAAAGATGTTTTCTTCAAATTCCATCCATTTTCCTGTGATTTTCAAGATTCCATTTTGTTCTGTTTTGTTCTGTTTTGTTTTCTTCCCCTGCAGAGTAGTATTTCATTTTGTAAATGTGCAAAATCTTATTTATTCTTTTTTTCTTTTATCCCTAGAGGGGCATCTAGGTTGCTTCCAGATTTTTGCTGTTACAAATAATGCTGCTGTGAACATAGTTGAATAGATGTCTTTGTTGCATAGATGTGTATCATTTAGGTATATGCCTAAGAGTGTGATTGCCAGGTCCTGTGGTAGACTGATTCCCATTTTCCCAAGAACCGGCCATAATAATCTCCAAAATGGCTATAACAAGTCTGCACTCCCACCAGAAGGGGAAGAGTATTTTTCTTTCTCCACGTCCTTTCCAATATAAGTCATCATTGTTGTTTGTAATATTAGTCATTCTGACAGGAATAAGATGGTATCTCAGAGGTGTTTTCATTTTTATTTCCCTGATAACTAAGTATGTTGAGCATTTTCTTAAGTGTCTTTCAATCATTTTGATTTCCCATATTGTGCATTCTCTATTCTGTTCTGTACCCCATCTTTAATAGGGTTATTTGGTATTTTGTTGACTAGTTTCTTAAATTGTGTGTATATTTTGGTGTTCCTAGGTAAGTGGTTTAATATCAGGGTTTTTTATTTGATTCTATTGGTCTACCTGTTTACTTTTACATCAATACCAGGATATTTTCAGGACTACAGCTCTGTAGTAGAGCTTAAAGTCAGGGAGGGAGATGCCTCCTGAAGTTCCTGAAGGGTTGTTTTGGCTATCCTGGGTTTGTATTTTTCCATGTAAAGTTTGTTATTATCTTGCAAGGTCAGTGAAAAGCTGTTCTGAGATTTTAATGGGTATTGCAATGAATTTGTAGATTGCTTTTGGGAGCATTGCCACGTTTACTATGTTTATCCTACCTATCCAAGAGCATGGGAGATCTTTCTATTTTCTGGTATCTTCTTTAATTTATTTCTATTAAAACACAAAATTCTTGCTATATATTTCTTTAACTTGTTTGATAAGTGTTACCTCATGATATGTTATGCTGTTTATGACTATTGTTAAGAGTGTTGTTTCTCTGATTTCTTTCTCAGCATATTTTCTGTCTGTACATAGTAGGGCAACTGATTGTTTTGAATTTATCTTGTATCATGCTAATTTGCTGAAGGTGTTTACCAGCTATAGGAGTTGCCTGGTAGAGTTTTTGGGTTGCTTATGTGAACTATCATATCATCTACAAAAGTGGATGAAAAGAAGTAAGGAATGAATGAATGAAGGAAGGGAGAAAGAAAGAAAAGGAATGAGAGAAAGAGGGAGGGAAGAACAAAGGAAGGAAGAGGGAAGAAGAAATGGAAGAAACAGGGAGAATGACACAGTGGGAAGGAGCAAGTGAGAAAGGGATGGGTTGTCAGGGATGTGATGTACAGCTTTGTGTCATAAGGCAGCATACACTATTCTCTGTCCACTGTAAGAGTGAGTGGGGGTTGTGATTTCGAGGCAGTCCTTGCCAGCAGATGCACATACATAATAAAAAAATATAAATTCTGGCAGTACTATAGAATATTACTTTCAGTAAAAAAAAATTGTAATCTCATAAAATGGAGAGTTTTCTTGAAAACAAGTAACTTTATATTTGTCAATTATTTCAACATGTACTTGTAAAGTTGCAAAGTAAGTAACAGCATTTCAATTTACAATTAACAAGTGTTAAAAATCTAATCAAAAAATAACCAAAATCTATTTTTTGCAATATTTATTGCATTTTGAGGAAAGCAAATATATGTTCTAACACTATACTAAGACCATGGTAGATAAATCGAATCCTGTTAAAAAATCATTATCAAACTCTGAGTTAATCATCTTTTCCTGAGAATTAGAATACATTTTGATTTCAGAAATAATTTCTCATTAGCTGTTGACCAGAGAAAGTTCCCATAAATTCCCCCTCTCATGTTTTTACAATAACTTTCCAGTACTCCAGAGTAATTTGTTATTTTCACATGGTAGCTTTGTGAGCATGGTTGCTTATTAACATGACTCTCTTTTCTTATCCAATGTGTTGTAGTTTGTGTGTGTGTGTGTGTGTGTGTGTGTGTGATTTGTATTTATTTTCTTCTCTGTGTCTTTTTGCATTGCAGCAGTTATTCACTAATCTACTTACTCCCTATATTTGCAACTAAACCATGTGTTAAAATTGTTATATAGATAAGAAGATGGATAGAAGCTTATTTCCCTTTCAGTAAATAAAAATGTGTTAACCTAGAGGCACAAGAATGGTATTGCCTAGGAAATATGATTAAATAAGCATCAATCTAATTGAATTGTATAATTATGCTTTCACTTCCACATGTAGAATACTACAGCCATATAATTGTTTAGTAGAATAATAAAAACTAAGTAAAACTCAACAAAGAGCCTTGCAGATTTGGGAGGAAATCAGTGAGGCTATAATGCGAGCCCATGAATGGCTCATATTTATGTATGTGGAAATGTTACCAGAATGTTACAGAATGTTAGATCATAACTGTTGCCTGGCAATGATGGTGGAATTCTCTATTCTGATAGCATTGGCACAAGAAGCAGAGAGCAGCTGAGATGCTGGATATTTTAGTCGCCCAAGCTATGTGTTCCATACTTCCTTAAATGACAGCATTTGTGGCCAAATCTGTGGAACTTGGCCTGGAGCTATTAATATTACACAATTCAAGATTATCTAATATCAGGGAATATACTCTGTGCAAAAACAGTTCAAAGACTTTTGTTGATCAATGTCATCTTCCCTAAGAACCATATCTATTGATTAAGAAAATAAAAAGAGCTCAAATTTATCCAACAAAAGTTGAGTATTCCATAGTTAGATTCTTTCAGAAATGTTTCCATCCATATGTTAGACCAGACTGAGGAATCATTGGGCAGTTTATCTCTAATGAGCTCACTGACAAACATTAATTATCTGATATCCTATGAAACTTTTGATATACAATGTCACTTTACCCATTTATTTATTTTTTATTCATATCTATTATTAATCAGTGATCACAGGACTTTGACACAATCTTGTGAGAGTCTAGAAAGAGACAAATCCTGCCAGGCTGTGTCATCCTCTGATTATATAATTATTAAAACAGGTCATTAGATAATCAAAGATCACTGGAGTTTTGTGCCACCTTGTGGGTGTCAAGTATGCAGAACCATCTATGTATTTAATTACGTATTAAAATTATTTAAGTACACTATGACATTATCGACATGAGTCAGATTTGATGTAGCACTGGGGGAAGTGGATGATGAGACATCATATCATTATTTGATATTTAGTTATTTAAAGGGGTGATAAGTATTAAGTCATCAGTGGACTTTAAGTTTGGCACCTCGTGGGAGTTAATATGAAAAACCATCTAAGTATTTATTTACATGTTTATTTATTTTATTACATAAAGAAATCATTATGTATTCCAAGAATAGTCCAGTGTGTCTTCGATTTGGGGGAGATAAGTGTGCTTCTTAATCACATCTTTTAGTTGCTTAATTTAATCTTTCATATCAATGATATCCTCCTTCCTGACTGGAGTCTGGCCTGATCTCCATGACAGTCATTTATGTGATATCACCTAATTAATTGCCTAATTATTTACTTGCTATATACACCATTATTTCATCAATGATCACTTGAGTTTGGTGTCAACTTGTGGTCGTCAACTAGGCAATAGCATCCAATTATTAACGTATTTAATAATTAAATGCAATGATGTCATTAATTCGGTAGAGCCAGCAGTTTAGTGTTTGGCTATGGAAGTTTTTAGAGCAGATGGCTGAGAATATGCAGCAGTGCCCAGAGCTCCACAGTCACTGGGAGATAGAGTCCAGAAGGTGTAATGCTGTCCAATGTAAAGAAGTGCAACAATTTGACCAAGCTTTGTGTGGCAGTCAGATTGGATGCTAGCTGCTCTTCCTCCAAATTCCTTCATTCACCTTACTCTACTATGAGAAGAACAAGTGGCAGCACCAGAGGCCCATCACCATCATAGATTTATTGTCAGAGGTGATGTCACAGAATGCAACTAGCTTCTCTCTCGGCTCAGCAAGTGAAACAGCAGCTGCCACTGCAAGTATACCAGCTTCTGAAGTGGCCTTGTCAGGACTGCAGAAACTTGGTGCCACATGATGACATTAGCCAAACAGAGTTCATTAGGCAAGATCATCTGATCGCCCCATTATTAAATTTATTAAATATTTAATATCAATGAGGATCACGTTCTTCATGAGTCATGTCTGAAATATCCAATTATTTTGTCATTTTATTATGTAAATTATTCCTTAAGTAATCTGGGATCAGTGGAGTTTGGAGCTACTTTTTGGGATTCAAGGGTGCCAGAAATTCTCACCATCTTGAACTGCTGCAAGGGCTCAATTCCAAGGGGTAAGGAGGAGAGATGGGTCATCTTTTTCACTGCCCTGAAACAATTTGTTTTTGGATCCTGTCATCCCTCAGAAGACATCAAGAAGGAATACAGGTAGGCTTACTGGCTAGCCTACATATCACCCTTAGTGAAGCCTCAGAGACATCATGTATTCTGTAGCATAAGGGACATGCTTAACAACCAATTTCTTGGACATGGATATTGGGCATATATCCTCTGTTGTCCTTTACAGGGACTTCTCACAAAATTCCAGTTGTCCCCACAGGGTGCCCTCTAATATATATATATATATATATATATATATATATATATATATATATCCTCCCTCCCTTGTCCTGTACAGGAACTTCTCACAGTATTCCAGGTATCCACACAGGATGCCCTCTAGGATATATATATATATATATATATATATATATATATATATATATAGCTTATATCGTCCCTTGTCCTGCATAGAAACTTCTCAAAAAATTCCAGGTGTCCCCGCAGGATGCCCTCTAGGTGCCTTCATCATTTACCTCCAGGACACCATACACCTATAAAAGAAACAAGTGCCCTCAAACAGACTTGGACAACACATCAACCTGCGGGTAAAACACCAAACCACACCAATCCCCTGAAACTGAAAACAAAGTACCTCTTGCCCTGTGTCAGTCCACTTTCATCTGTACCTTCTCCAATATCTGTGTCTCCCTCCATTGCTCCTATATACACTCCCACCCATGGTATCCAGGACAGCAATATCCTGATCATATACTGTATTTTATAGGGAAATTCTTTTCAATACACAAAAGAGAGCCAGTCTCATACAAGCCCAGGCAGACTACAGAGGTTCTTCTTCATACTGTTGATATCTTGTAAGATGACTGCTAAGTAAAGATGGCTGCCCTGGCCTCCTGGTGACTACTTTATCTAATGTCTTCCCATTATCCCACTCTATACAGCTTCCCAAGACATCAAATGTAAGATTACAAAGGACTCTCTGTGGGTGTATTGGGTAGAGATATGTGGGGATGTATGAGCTCCTAGACATGAAAGACATGGCACGGATACACAAATATTCTCTCTCTCTCTCTCTCTCTCTCTCTCTCTCTCTCTCTCTCTCTCTCTCTCTCTCTCTCATTGGAGGGCATATTCCCTAAATGAGAGGTCAAGTCTAGAAATGGCCAGAGTTACACCTGGAGGAACCATCATGATATGACCAAGACAAATGTGTAGTGTGGCAATCTCAAGGGGCATATTGCAACTCTTCATCCACATACCTGCTTCACTGCCCATTACTATGAGTAGGACAAGAAGCAGCACCAGAGGCACAGGAAGCATCATAGTGGTTGCAAAGGCAGCATTGCTGGCGATGACATCACAGAGTGTGAGGAGCTGCTCTCTCTTGGCTCTGCAGGTAAAATACCTCCATTGCTGCTGCCATGGCCCCTGCTTCTGTGGACCCGGCTACCACAGCAACCTCATCATGACTGCAGTGTCTTGGTGGAATGCCATGACACTGCCTGACAGAGTTCATTAGACAAGATCTTCTGATCATCTGATTATTAAATTATTGAATTTTTAAAATCTGTGTGTCCTTCACGGCTCAGTTGTGGTGCATCCCCTTGGTAACTGATGATGCGAAACCATCCAGTTTTTTTAAATTACTTAAGCATTTAATTATTAAAATCTATTATTATGTAATAAGTAAACATTAGATCTCACAGTATCCCTCAAGCTCTGGGTGCAGCTCCTGGCTCCAATAATCTGCTATGTCTATCACACTGCAGCCAAACCCATAAGTGATGACCCATCATCATTTAAGTAATCAAATAAGTAAATAATTGGATGGTCCTGCATATTTAATGCCCATAAGATGGAACAAAACTCCAGTGATTTTCAAAGAAGTAATATATATTTAATTACATAATGACACACAATTAACTTTCAGGGAGGAATGGCCAGACTCCAGTCATGAAGGACGGCATTATCAACATTTTAAATAATTAATATATAATCCTAAACTAATTAAATAATGAGATGATGTTGCATACTTAAATCCCACATAATGGAGTCAGACTGAACTCTTCCAGGAATAATGATTTATTTTAACAATCAAGTAAACAAATAATTAGATAACCTTGTGCATAAATTTCTACAAGGTGGCACCAAACTCGTAGTTTTATGGCTGATGTAATGATCTATTTAAAGGACTAAATAACCAAGTAAAGATATGATGTCACATCATCAACTCCCACAGTCTGACTGCAAACCTCACTAATGGTACATAATGTCATCATTGTTTTGAATAATTTAGTTACATAATTACATGATCTGGCATACTTGATTAAACAAGGTAGAACCAAACTCCAGTGATCCTTGATAATTTAATGATCAATTTTTAGGTAAATCAGTATAACATCAGATGATGTGATGGTCTGGCACATTTGACCCCACAAAGAGGGTCAAACTCCAGTGATTACTGAAAAAAGATGAAAGGTTTCAATAACTAAATGTTTATAAAATTAAATTATTTGATATTTTGCACTCGACTTCTACAAGATTTAACAAAACTCAAGAGATGATTGATTATTTAATCATGGATTTGAATAGCAACATGAATGAGTAATGAGATAATATCTCATGATTCACCCATGGAGAGATAAGAAAATGATTTAAATAAATAATGAAATGACTTGCCACAATTATCTCCCACAAGAGGTAAAAATCCACTTATATATCATCTAATGTCCTACTTTAATAATTAAATAATTACATAATTAGAGGATGATATAGTCTCCCATACTGAACAATCACAAGTTGTCTTTACTTGACTTCCGTAAACTTGTGGCAAACACCATGGGCCAGCGATTATTTAATTACAGGTTTCAGTAGTAAAATTAGTAAATAATTACATGTCATTGTGGGTCCAGGGATTAAATGGATATCAAATAGTTGATGTTGGGCAGCTTTCTCATTAGAGATTAACTGCTATCCAACTATCCCTCAGTCTAATGTAACAAATGGAATACCGCCATCCTGAAGGAATGGTAACAATAGGAAACTCACCTTTTGTTGAATAATTGTGAATCTTTTTATATTCTTAATCCATAGTTTTACTCTTTAGGAAAGATGATATTCATCAACAAAAGTCTTTGAACTGCTTCTCCACAGATTATTTTCCCTGATATTAGGTAATAGCTGTAGTCCAACTTCCAGGGATTTGTCTATGACTTGGTTAGAAGAATCAGTTTACACAAATGATGTCATTAAAAGTTTTATGAGATACTTGTCTTGGAACACTAAGTTATCAGTGATAACACTACATATAGTGATCTCTGGTTCTTGGCCCATGATAGCAGAATATAGAATTCCAGCATTGTTGCCAGGCAACATTTATGATCCAACATTCTGCGACATTCTTTAACACCTACCACATTCTAAAATAAGCATACCCACTATTGGCATAACCTTATTGCCTCACTGATTTGATACCAAAAATGCAAGGCTCTTATTTTAGTTATACTCATTATCAAGTATATTAAAGAACTACTTTCTCAAAATGATATAAACATGACAATGAAGGCATCATTATCCCATTCAACTACATTGATGAGTATTTAAATATATTCCATATGTTCCAATTTTCTTATTTCCAGAATGGAGACAATAGCATCAATGGCCTCTACCTCAATCTTTTTCTATTTACTGAAATGAAAATATGCTTCTGTTCACTCTTTTACATTTAGAACATTTTGACCCCGTGCTATAGGTGCAAATATGGGGGAAAAGTAGGTGTTTGAATAATTGTAGAATTGCAGAAATTCACAAAGATAAATAAATACACACACACAAACTCAATAGACACAAAAATGACAATCATGCTAAGAAACAGTCATGCTCACATAGCGTCCATGCAACAAAAACAAATATTTTACACTGGACTCCTGGAGAATTAATATAAAAAAAATAAGTGTCTCCCAAACATGCCTTTGCCTTCAGACAACAGGAAGAATTCTAGACAATAAAACATTAATATGCCCAATAGTTGGGAAGGTTATTTTTTGGTTACCTATCTTTTTGGTGCTATGGATGTTTGTCATCAAATAAGGGGAATATAACACAAAAAGGAATATTAAACTCAAATATTTTACATTGATATGGACTTTAGTTTATTGACATAAATGTAAAGTTGTTCTGGTTGTACTGGATATATGTTTCTACTCTTGTTTAAGGTATTGCACTTATGAAGCTTATTTAAAAATAATGTTTAATTGAGAAAAACAGGTTAGTATTTAGTCGTCTATAACAATCAAACATGTAGTCAAATTAGGCATGTTTTCAAGGTTAAGCAGGTATATTAGATAGATAGATGACCTTGAAACACTTCAATTACCTCCAGAATATGTCATTCAAGATAATTAATAACCTAAGACTTTTCATGACAGTGTGACATGTCTGCTCCAATCAGCACCAATTTACTTCATAAAAGGATAATTTGCATAGAAGAACATCCATATGGAGTTTGCTTTCATTTGTGTCAAAACAAGTCATTTTGTCAAGAATCTCTTGCCTTGACTGCTGATTGTATGCTTTAAAAAACCAGACAAACAGGATGCAAATAAAATTTTGCTGAAGTGTGGCAGGTTCAAGGTGGGACAGTTTTTCAAAATTCCTGCTTCACAGAAAAATATGCCAGATATTCTAGGCCTGCAGGTCTAAAGTGGATGTCCCAACATTGCAGAGGAACTGTGGTTGACTCTTCAGTCAGCCAGCTATCTCTGCCATTTCTAATGTTTGGGAGGTGGCTTGCATTTTACTTCTTGTCTAATCAGGAAATATTATATTATTATGCAAACTTTGATGGAGTGAAAGCATAGACATTTATAGTTATAGGTATCCTTAGTTATGACAGATGGTAAATTAGGAACAGAGCTTTGGGTTCATCAGTATAAGATATATAACAGAGTAAATTGCCAAACATAAATGATTTGATGCTGTAGAAATAACTCATACTTGATAAATGTTCTTGTTGTATATAAGTTAAGTTAAACCATTCTTTATATTTAGAAAAAGGGAGAAATCTTGTGGAATATTTATTTAACTAAGCAGTTCTACCTTATTCTTTATCATCCTAACAAAACTCAAGATTCTAAGTCTAGGTTGAAAAGGTTTGGGCTCAGAGAGTTAGAGTAGCAAGTGGCTAACTTTCTATTTTTGGTAGCATCTTGGAAGCCTCTCTTCTTCCACACTCCACCTCATGAAAAAAAATGTGCTCAGCTCCTCCTCTGTGCTACTTACTTCCTATTAACCAGTTGCTAACCCTGCTTTTCTGAGCCCTGGGTAATTTTTAATTAATTAATACAGAATCAACACATTTTTACACAGTCAACAAATGTAGCATGGGCAAATATAACACATCTTTGCCTAGTTAACAAAATATTCCAGAATTCTCCCCTTGCTTTCTAAGTAAAAACTTAACCTATATACAAATAGGACAGTTTTCTAGTATGAACTGTATCTACTTATATTTGGCAAATTAACAGAGAAATCACTCTATTATCTATCTTACATTGATGAGCCCAAAGGTCTGTTCCTAAATTACCTTCTGTAAAACAAAGGAATAATGTAACTATAACTATCAAATCTTCACCTCCATCAAATATTGCCTAATAAAATAATATTTCCTGAGTAAACAGGAAGTGCAGTGTAAGCCACTTCCAAACGTTAGAAACAACAGAGAAAGCTGGCTGCCTGAAGAGTCAACCAAAGTTCCCCCTCAATGTTGGGGCTCCACTTTTGTCGTGCAGGCCTAGAATATCTGGCAGACTTCTCTGTGAAGCAGGGATTTTGAAGAACTATCCCATGTTATCTTGGCAGTGTTCAGCAATCCTTTTCATTTGCATCCTGGTTGTCAGTTTTGTAGAGCATACCAACAGCAGTCAAGGCAGGAGATTCTTGTCCAAATGACTAGTTTTGACACAGTGAAACCAACTCAATTTAGAAGTTCTACCATGCCACTCATCCTTTTATGAAGTATATTGGTACTGATTGGAGCAGACATGTCTCACTGTTGTGAAAAGTCTTAGGTTATTAAGTGTCTTGAATGCAATATTCTGTGATGGGAGATGTTATTCTGTAAATAATTTTTATACTGGTTAATAAATGAAGCACTGTTTGGCCAGTGGGAAAGCAAGATTGGTGGGGCTAGGAGACAAAGAGGAAAGAGGAAGTAGTTAAGATAATTCAGCATGTAGAGCCTGGAAAAAGCAAGTTGCCAGCCCACCATGCTCAGATACTATGACCACATGGAAATACTTAGATAAGTAGAAATGGTTTAATAATTAATACAGAGCTGCCCCATAAACAATAATAGTAACTGCACAACAGCATTGTATCAAATATGTAGTCTCTCCTTGTTATTGGGGGCCGGGCAGCTGTGGGACCAGACCAGAGGTGGGTGGACTGGCGGAAAACAGACACACTACAATTCTGCAGGTCTTTTAAGTGGTTGAAGGTCATATATTTATCTAAATATACCAGTTTAACCTTGAAAACATGCCAACTGTGATAACATTTTTCATTATTATAGATGATTACTAACCGTCATTTCTTAATTATACATTCATTTTTAATAAGCTGCAAAAGTGCAATATCTTAAACAAGAGTAGAAACATACATGCAATAAAAGAAATAAACTTTACATAGCCCTTACAAATGTAAAATAATTAAAGTTAAAAATATTCTTTACATTATATTTTCCCTAACTTAAGACAAACTTCCATAACTCATCAAATAAATAAAAGTCCCCCATCCAGTATCTTGGGAAAATAGAATTTTATTCTCTAGATTTCTTCCTGTTGTCTATGGGCAATAGTATCTTTTGGAGATGCTGCTGATTTATTTTTACAATAATTTTCCAGGAGTTCAGAATAAGCAATTTGTTCTGATTGCATGGAAGCTCTGTAAAGTGGCTTTTTCTTAGCATGACTGTCATGTTGTGTTCAGTGTGTGTGTGTGTTTATTTCTCTCTGTGCCATTGTGCATTCCTACAATTATTCACTCACTTACTTTCTCCCCATAATTGCAAGCACACTATATGGTCAAGCTGTCCGAAATGTAAGAGAATGAAAAGAAGATTATTTTCATTTAATGAAATAGAAATGCATTAAAGTAGAAGGCAATAAGTGTATTTTCTCCATCCTGGAAATAAGAATATTTCTGAAATACTCATCAATGCATTTGAATAGCATAATGTATGCTTTTTATATGTATATCACTGTACATGGTTAGATGGTTATATGTATATCACTGTAGGCATGCATGTAGTTGTTTGATAGACTTGAAAATAAGTATAAATCAAAAACAACCTTGCATTTATGGGAGAAAATCAGTGAGGCTATACGGTTATTCCTTTAATAGGTGTGTTTATTTTAGCATGTCATAGGTGTTCTAGAATGTGACAGAATATTGGATCATAAATGTTGCCTGACAACCATGATGGAATTTTATATTCTGGTATTACAGCCAAGAATCAGAGAGCAGCTAAGATGTAGTATTATGATTGGATATTTTAGTCTCCCAAGATAGGTATCTCATAAAATCTTTACTGACAGCATTTATAGAAATTGATTCTCCTAAACAAGTCATACCCATATCCCTGGAAGTGATACTGCAGCTATTAATCTTACTCAATTCTAGATTATCTAATATCAGGGAATAACATCTATGGAGAAACAGTTCACAGACTTTTGTTGATGAATGTGATTTTTCCTAATAAGTAAAACTATGGATTAAGAAGATAAAGAGACACACTTATTCATCAAAAAGTAAGTTTTTCATCAGGAAGTTGGTAATTGATTTGTAAGACTAGACTGAGGAATAATTAGATAGCAGTTCATCTCTAATGAGGTAGCTACCCAACATCAACAATCTGATATCCTCTTAAACTATGGATACACAATATCATTTAATCATTTATACATTTTGTTACTCAGATCTGTGGCTAAATAATCAATGATCCATGGAGTTTGGCACAATCTTGAAGAAGACAAGTAAGAGATAACATGTGGATGTTGAATATGGCAGACCATTTCATCTTCTGATTATGAAATTATTTAATTATTAGAATAGGACTTTAGGTAATTGATGATCATTGGATATTTGAAACCACATTGTGGGAGTCAATGGTGCAAGATCATCTAATTATGTAGTTAAACTAATTAAATCAATGATGACAATATCATTCACGCGTCTTTTTTGGAGCCACCTTGCAGAAGTGAATGATATGAAATTAGCTCAATTTGTCATTATTTTGTTATATAAATCAATGATATTGTCATCCATGATAGCTGGAAATTGGTGCCACCTTGTTTGATCAAGTATGCCATATCATCTAATTACATAATTAATTTACTGAAATTGACAACAAGAGTTAATATGCAAGATTATTTAAATATTTTATAATTATTTAATAAGTCATGGTCTGTTCCATGAAGAGTCCAGTCAACCTCCATCTTGGCAGGTAAGTAAGCATTATCATCACATTTTTTATTTATTGTTCATATTCATGTTGATGTCATACTTCATGACTGGAGTCTGGCCATTTTTTCTCTGCCAATTAAATGCCACATCATCTACTTATTTGTTTTGAGAGTTAGCCATTACTGACTTATTTAATTATTTAAATGATGATGGCATCACTGGCTATGGTTAGGGTACAGTTATCTGTCAGAGACAAAGTTAGGGATTTGGATGTTGCAGCCTTGGACAGAGCAGACTCTGAATGCAATACACATCACCCAGAGTGCTAGGTATGGTGAAAGATTGAGTCCAGAAGATTCCATGGTGCCCACCAAGGAGAAGTAAATGAACTAGACAAAGGTAAGCATGGCGGTTGGGTAGTTTGCCCCCTGCTCTTCCTCCACATTCTGATATTCGTTGTGCTCTCCCATTAGGAGAAGCCTTGGCAGAAGAGGCAGAGCACCATCACAGAGGCCTTGTGCAGGATGATGTCCCATAACATGGATGAGCTGCTCTGTCTTAGTTCTGCTGCTGGCGCCTCTGCTACTGCCCTCTTTGGAGCTGATGCCAACATTGTAGACACTACTGCTACCTCAGGTATAGGCTGACCATCACAGCAATGACTCTGTGGGTCATGATGATGTCAGCCCCAAAAAGTTCATCAGGCAAGACAGTCTGATTATCTAATTATTAAATTTTTGAATTTTAAAAATCCAGGATGACAGCTTTCTTATTCAGGTCTGGAAAGTTCTCCCAGGAATTGATGATGTAATATAGTCCTTGTATTTAAATATTTAACCATTTATTTGTTAAAATGATTCATTACATAATCTGTGATCACTGAAGTTTGTTGCCACCTTGTGGGAGTCAAGGATGATATACCATCTAACCATCTGACTACTTCAATATTCAAATCTGTCTTTATCTACTCAAGGAACAGTGGGGTAGATCCACATTGTTGGAGTAAATGATGATATGTCTTTTCATTATTTAATCATTTAATCAATGATGATATTATTTTGTTATCTCCCCATGGGTGAATTATGAGAAAGTACCTCATTATTCATTCATTTTAATGTTCAAATCTGTGATTAAATAATCAATGATCTCCTCAGTTTTGCCCAATGTTGTAGGAATAAAGGATAAAACACCATCCAATTATTAGGTTTTTAATCATTTAATTATTAAAATTTGTCATTATTTATTTAGTGATCACTACAATTTGAAGCCTCCTTTTGGGAGTCAAATATGCCAGACAATCACATCATCTGAAGTTATACTTATTTAACTACACAATTAGGTCATTAAATAATGGAATATCACTGTAGTTTGGTTCCACATTGTGGAATCAAATATGCCAGATCATCTAATTATGTAAATTATTTAAACCAACAATGACATTATGGACTATAAGTCAGGTTTGAAGTTATATTGTGGAAGTTGATGATGCGATATCATCTCCTTACTTGGTTATTTAGTAATTTTAATAGATTATTACATCAACCTTGATACCTAAAGTTTGGTGCCACCTTGTAGGAGTTAATACGCAAAACTATCTATTTATTTATGTATTTATTTGAATATTTAAATAAATCCTTATTCCAGTAAGAGTTCAGTCTCAATTCACCTTGTGGGATTGAAGTATGCAATACCATCGCATTATTCAGTTATTCTAAAATTGTATATTAATTATTTAAATCAATGATGCTTTCATCCTTTATGACTGGAGTGTGGCCAGTCCTGCTTGGGAGTTAAATGTGTGGCATTATTTAATTATCTATGTATTACTTCATTGACAATCACTAGAGTGGGTTCCATCTTATGGAACTTAAGTATGGAGGACCATCCAATTATTTACTTATTTTTTTACTTAAACAATGATGTGGCCATCGATAGGGATTTGGCTACTGTACGATGGACACAGCAGATGATTGGTGCAAAAAGCAGTGCCCAGAGCATGAGGGACACTGGAATATTAAGTGATTGCTGATTACATAATGATAGGTTTTAATAATTAAATGATTAAATAATTTAAAATCTGGTTGATTTTACATCATCAATTTTCTAGAGAATGCACTAGAACCAACCCTTAAATCACACAGTCATCACTCCTTTTAAAAAATTCAATTTTTTAAAAATTATATAATCATAGGACCTTGTCTAATAAACTGTGTCTGGGTGATGTCATGAAACCAAACCAAGTCACTTCAGTCATGACGAGGCTGATGTGGTGGCTGAGACCACAGCGGCACAGGCTGTGCCAGCAGTGATAGAGGGGCCTTCATATGCAGAACCAGGAAAGAGAGAGCACCTCCTCACACTCTATAATGTCATCCCCAGCAATGGTGTCTTAGCAACCATTATGATGCTGCTGGTGCCTCTGTTATTGTAGCTTGTCTCTCTCATACTAGAGGGCAGCAAATAGACACACAGAAGGCCCTATGTAATCTTACATCATCAAATGTCCTCAGGTAGCTTCAAAGACAGGGAGAATTGGAAGACATTAGACAAGGTTGCATCTAGGAGTCTGGGGCAGTGGTTTTCATTTGCCAGTTATTTTTGAAGATGGGAAAGTTGTCCTCTGTCGTCTTTCCATTTTCATAGGAGACTGGCTCTCTGTTGTGTACTGTAAAATATTTCCCTACTGAATATGGTATATCATCTGGATCCAGACAGGCCTAGCTGCCCTGGATGCTATGGATGTGAGTATATATAGGAGCCACAGAGGGAGTCAGAAATAGTAATCAAATAAGTAAATAATTGGATGGTCCTGCATATTCAACGCCCATAAGATGGAACGAAATTCCAGTGATTGTCAAAGAAGTAATATATAGTTAATTAAATAATGATGCATAATTAACTTCCAGGGAAGACTGGCCAGACTCCAGTCATGAAGGATGGCATTATCAACATTTTAAATAATTAATATATAATCCTAAGCTAATTGAATAATGAGATGATGTTGCGTCCTTAAATCCCACATAAGGGAGTCAGACTGAATTCTTCCTGGAATAATGATTTATTTAAACAAACAAGTAAATAAATAATTAGATAACATGTCGTTGTGGATCCAGGGATTAAAAGGATATCAGATAGTTGATGTTGGGCAGCTTCCTCATTAAAGATGAAATGCAATCCTACTATCCCTCAGTCTCGCAGGCAGCATCACAGTGGTTACCAAGGCCGTATCACAGAGGACAATGTCACAAAGAGCAAGGAGCTGCTCTCGCTTGGCTCTGCAGGTGAAGCTGACCCCATCACAGCTGCCACAGCCTCTGCTGATGTGCTCTGGTGCACCAATGCAGCCACATCATGAATGTAAGGACTCGGTTCAATATCATGTGATCAGCCCAACATAGTTAATTAGAGAAGATCCTGTGATCATCTGATGATTAAATTATTGAATTTTTAAAATCGGTAATGACTGTTTCATTAATGTGTCGGGTCAGTCTGGCACATACTTCCAGGAAGTAATGATTTGAAACTATCCAGTTTTTAAAGTAATTAATCATTTATTTATTAAAAACTATTATCATGTAATCTGTGATAACTGGATCTACCAGTGTCTCTCATTCTCTGGGAGCTGCTTCTCACACCAGGTGTCTACTCTGTTCACCACACAGCAGCCAAACCCCTAATTGATCACCTCACCATCATTTAAGTGATCAAGTACGTAAATTATTAGGTGGCTCTGAATCCTTAACTTCGATAAGATGGCCCCAGTGATTGTCAATTATTGTATTTGAATTAATACTTGTATAATTAAATAATGTCACAAAATTAAATATTAGGGGTTATGGGACTGACTATGGTCATGAAGAATGACATCATCATTGATTTAAATATTTAGTATATAATTATAAAATAATTGAATAATGAGATTATATTGCATTCTTAAATGCCCCATGGTAGAGTCAGACTGAACACTTCCTGGAATAATGGTTTATTTTAACAATTAAATAAATAATTAGATGGACTTGCATATTAACTCCCACAAGATGATTCCAAACTCGAGGTATCATGGCTGATGTAATGATCAATTTAAATGACCAAATAATCATAACACATCATAATCTAATACAAATTGACTCCAATCCTGACTTATGATACATGAAGTTTTGGCAGATTTTAATAATTCTATTACATAATTAGATGATCTGTCATACTTGATCCCATAAGGCAGATATAAATTCTAAGATCTTGGATTATTAAATGGCCTAATTTAATACTTAAATAAGTATGATATCAATTGATGAGATGTTTTAGCATATTTGACTCCCACAAGGTTGCTCCAAAATACAGTGATCACTGATTAAATATTGATAAATTTTAATAATTAAATGATTAAATAATTAAATAATTGGATGGTGTTTTATACTTGACTCCCACAAAATTGATCCAAACTCAAGAGATCATTGAATCTTTAATCATAGGTTTGAACAATAAAATGAATGAGTAAATGATGAGAAAATTTCACATAATTTACTCCATGCCAATACCAAAATTGTGTCATTATTTATTTAAATAATTATATAACAAAATGGCAGCAAGGTGGAATCAGACTCCATGCTTCCTTTAACAGATAATAATCCAGGGTTTTAGAGGACATCAGATAGTTAATGTTGGGTGGATGCTTACATAGAGATGAACTCCTGTGCAATTATCTCTCAGTCTATTCTAACAAAAGGATTAATACATTCCTGACAATAGGTCACAGTGGAAAACTCACCTTTTGCTGGATAACTCAGTCTTTTTTTTTTCCTGATTCATAGTTTTACTTCTTAGGGTAGACAGCATTTATCACTAGAAGTTTTTGAACTGTTTCTCCACAGACTATACTCCCTGATGTTAGGTAATCTTGAATTGGGTAATATTAAGAGCTGCAGTTCTAATTTCAGAGATTTGACAATGACCTGCTTAGGAAAATCAATTTCCGCATATGCTGTCATGAAAGCATGTATGGCCCACTTAT
The DNA here is from genome assembly GCA_030556225.1 of Cricetiscus sungorus. Lineage (NCBI taxonomy): Eukaryota > Metazoa > Chordata > Mammalia > Rodentia > Cricetidae > Cricetiscus > Cricetiscus sungorus. Next base: position 7,614 of record JANBXA010000410.1, on the reverse strand, counting down.
CTTCTGAAAGTAAAATATCCAATGATAACACTACATTTAAGTGGCTCTCTGCTTCTTGGGCCCATGGTTTGAGAATAGAGAATTCAAGCCGGGCTGCCAGGCAACAGTTATGATCCAACATTCTGACACATTCTAGTATACCTCCCACATGCTAAAACAATGCCACCCACTCATAGACTCACATTCTAACCTCGGTGATTTTTTTTCTAAAATGCCTGCCTCTTTTCTGAGTTATACTTATTTTCAAATCTACAAAACAACTACATGGATATTGTGATATACACATGAGAGTGAAAGCATCATTATTCCATTCAACTTGATTGATGTGTATTTAATCATATGTCCTATGCTTCACTTTTCATTTTTCCATAATATATATAACACCATTCCTGTTCCTCTATCTTAATCCGTTTCAATTTATTTAAATACAAATAAGGTTCTCTTCATACTCTTACATTTAGGAAAAATTGACCCCATGGTATAATTGCAATTATGAGTAAAAATAAGTGACTGAATAATTGTAGCAATGCACAAAGACACACACGTGTACCCATAACACCAACAACAAATACATAATACACAAAAATGTAATTCATACTAAGAATCAGGTATTCTCACAGAGCTAACATGAAACAAGAACAAGTAGCTAACTTGGGATTTCTGTGCCCACAAATCCCTGCCCCATTCTTTCAAAGGAATATTACTCAACAGATGCTAGGCCATGATTAAACTTGCCTTCCATGGATTTTCCTCCATTTCCCTTCACAATTATGATTATGTGCATGGAAATACACCCTCAAACTATATGACACTGTTCCAGGTTTAAGGTTTAGTCTTATAGCATGACAAGGTTTTACATCACTATAGCTTGACTTGGTCATATATTCTCAAATCCTGCTAACTCCACACTTCTATATAAGAATTGCAAAATAAATATACACCTTAGAGAACTATACTCTATCTGATTGTTTGTGTGTCATTAGTTTGTTTTGACGAATGGCTGTTTGGGGAGTGTAATGTTTTCATTTTTCCCTTGATTTTCCATAGTCAAGGTTTTTCTGAATAGCTTAGGGGTGTTTCTTGGAATGCTCCCTTTAGTCTCAATAAATGCTCTACCAACACCAAGCAGACGAAATATTTATATTTGTTAGAAATCCTTAATTTTTTTGATATTTTTTATTTACATTAGCAGCAACCTGGTTTTACATTTCATTCACAGTTATCTCACACTTCCTGCATATGAATCCCCCTCCCATCTACCAGAAATTCATGGAACTGTTAGTACCAATACTCCTCAAAGTGCTTCACAAAAATTGAAGCACAAGGTTTATTACCACAATCTTCTTATGAGGTTACAATTACCTTAATACTCAAGCCACACAAAGACAAAACTAACAAAGAGAATTATAGGCACATATCCCTCATGAACATTGATGCAAAATCACTCAATAACATACCGGCAAAAAAGAATCTAAGAAGACATAAGAGAAATGTTTTACTTATTCCATCATTTAGGCAAATTAACTCATAGGCATATACCAAAAATATGCATATCTAAGCTACAAAATCATCTGTTCATCTATGTTGATAGCATCATCCTTTGAAAAGGACAGAATCTGGAAAGAAACTAGATAAAGAAATTGTGGTACTTAAAAAAAAAGAAAGAAAGAAAAGGAACCTCAAAATCCAGAGTCAAATGGATGGATGGGACTGGTCATGAAAAGATGAACATCCACTCATGTGTGGAATTAAGACATAGAGAAAATGATCACCAACCATCAGTCAAAAACAACAGAGAATCTGAGAAACAAGCAGGACCCTAAGAGAGACTTACATGGTCCCTCAAAGTTGCGAAAGGGACACAATATCCTGAGAAAATTAGGAGAATGTGTGGAGTGGAGAAAGAGGAGTACAAAGAAAGAAAAGGACAAAAGAACATGAGGGAGGAGGATGATTAAATTAGGGGAGTAATAGATGAGAAAAAGAAATGAGCTATCATAATAGAGGGAGCCATTGTAAGGGTGAAGAGAAAACTGTGATTTAGGATGAAAATTTTGAATTTGATTTAAATAATATAACTTCTGTTAAAAATATTAACAATGTTTTGGAGAGATTCCTCTATGTGTAAAATCAAGAGGTGTCCTTGCTGGAGAATGCAAGTTAGTTCCCTACCTATACATGATGGTTAACAACTGTCTGTAGCTTCATTCACAAGGAATCTGAGAAATTCTTTTGCAGCGCCTCGAGTTCCTGTGGTCAGAATGCTCACTTTCTGTTTCCTACTTCTCATTCCCCTGTTCCTAACTCCACTTCCTGTTGTCCACTTCCGGCCCCTGCCCTGCCCTGGCGTCCCGTGACCCTGCCCACCAGATCTTCCTCTCCCCACCCTGGGCCCTCTGACCCTGCCCTGGCAAGGGTTTAAATTCAGATTCATGGTGAGGGTTGAGAGTCAGGGTCAGGGTCAGTCTGAGTTGTCAGGGTCAGGGTCAGAATAAGGGTCAGGGTGAAGGTCAGTGTCAGGGTGCAGATGAGGATGAGTGTCAGGGTCTGTGTCAGGGTCAGGGTGAGGGGTCAGGTTCAGGATGATGATGAGGGGTCAGGGTGAGGGTGAGGGTGAGGATGAGTGTCAGGGTCAGAGTCAGGGTCAGAATGAGGGGTCAGGGTCAGGGTGAGGGTGTGGGGTCATGGTCAGGGTCAGGGTGAGGATAAGGGGTCAGGGTCAGGTTCACGCACAGGGTAAAGTTCCAGGTTTAGAGTTAGGGTGGGGGTTCAGGTTCCATTTCCGGATGAGGTTTCAGGTTCATGTTTACCATGAGGGATCCGGATCATGTTCCTGTTCAGAGTGACAGTGAGGGGTCAGGGTGGGGGTTCAGGTTTGGGTTCATGTTCATGTTGAAGTTCAGCCTGAGGGTTCACATGCAGTGTGATGGTTCAGGTTGATGCTAAGTGTTCATGTTAAGGTACAAGGTTAGAGTTGATGTTCAGGGTTTAGGTTCAGATTCAGGTTCAGGTTAAAAGTTCAAGTTCATGTTCAGCATGAGTGTTCAGGTTCAGGTTTCAGGTTTGGGTTCAGGGTGAGGGTCCACATTCTAGGTTCATGTTAAAAATCGGGTGAGTGTTCATGTCCATTGTGAGGATTCAGGTTCTCATTAAGAATGATGGTTCAGGTTCAGGTTCCTGTTCACATTGAGGGTTCAGGGGCAGGTGAAGGGTGTAGGTACAGGTTCAGGTTCTGTATCATGATCAGATTCAGGTTCAGCTTCAGTGTGAGGGTTAAGTTTGGGGTACATGTTCAGGTTCAGAGTGAGGTTTTAGGTCAGGGTCAGTGTTCAGATTAAGCGGGAGTGTTTAGTTTCAGGTTCAGGGTTCAGGTTCAGTGTAAAGGTGAGTGTTCAGATTCAGTTTCAGGGTGAAACTTCAGGTTCATGTTCAGGCTAAAATTCAGGTTGAGGGTTCAGGTTCAGGTGCAGGTTGAGGGTGTAGGGTGTAGGATCAGGGTCAATGTTCAAGTTCAGTTTCAGGTTCAGGGTTCATTTTAAGGGTGAACGTTCAGGTTCAGGTTAAGGAGGGAGATCATATTCATGTTAAGGCTCTTGTGGGGGTGAATGTTCAGATTCAGTGAGAGTGTTCTGTGTGGGATTATGTTAAGGTTCATATTGAGGGTTCAGGTTCAAGTTCAGGTTAAGGCTGAGAGTTCAGGTTCATGTTAAGGGTGAGTGTTAAGTTTCACTTTCTTGGTTCTGGGTGAGGGACAAGTTCAAGTTCAGAGTGAAGGTTCAGATTCAGAGTTCATGTTCAGTTACAGGGAAAGAGTTCATATTGAGTTGCAGGGTAGGTTTTCAGGTTTAGGGTTCAGTTTTGGTGCAGGTACAGATTTGGGGTAAAGAATTACATTCAGGTTTAGGTTAAGTTTCAGATTTCAGTTTCAGAGTGACTTTTCAACTCAGGTTTAGGTGAGCATTGAGGTTGAGATTCAGGGTAATGTTCAGGTTGTATGTTAAGGTTCAGGTTCAGGGTGAGCATGAGAGTTCTTGGTTCTGTTTCTGATTGAGTGTTTGTGTTTAGTTTCATGTTAAGGGTTAAGGTTTAGGTTCAGTTTCAGGATGAACATTCAGGTACAGGTTCAAGATCAGGGTGATGATTCAGGTTCTGGTTAAGGTTCAGAGCAAGGTTGAGGGTTCAGGATTCAGTTTCAGAGTGAGTGTTCAGTTTCAGGTGCAGGTGGAGCATGTAGGTTCAAGTTCAATGTTCAGGTTCAGGTGAAGGGTGCAGATTCTGTTTCCTCATCAGGGCAAGTGTTCAGGTTCATATTCATGGTGAGAGTTCAGGTTTAGTTTCCCGTTCATGTTCAGGGTGAGGATGAGAGTTCAGGTTCAGGTTCAGCGTCAGGGAAAGGGTTAGGGTTCTGATGCAAGTTCAGGGTTCAGTTTCAGGGTGAGTGTATAGGTTCAGGTTCAGGGTGAGGATTCAGGTTCACATTGGGGATTCAGGGTCAGGTTCATGTTCAAGGTAAGGGTTATGGTTCATTATTCAGTTTCAGCTTCAGGTTCAGGTACAAAGAGAAAAATTATGTTCAGCTTCAGGGTGATGGATATGTTTAGTGTTCATGATCAGGTTCTTGTTCAGGGTGTGGATCAAGTTCAAGGTTCAAGTTCAGGTTCATGGTTAGAATTCAGGTTCAGGTTCAGGTTGATGAATCTGGATCAGGTTTATGTTAAAGTTGAGGGCTCAGGTTTCTGGTTCCATTTGATCCAAGAGAAAATAATGTCTAAAAGATAATCAAGGAAAGACAGACAGATGATTTGGAAGATGATGAGGAAGAATGGCAGTAAAGGGCTTATGGATGGCAGAAATGGGGGATTGTGTGTGTTTCCCAAAAGGTAGATGTAGGTGCTGCAAGGGAAGTTCAGGAAAAAGGTGGGGAGCGTTGGTACCATGGAAAAGATGTAGGCAGTAGGAAGGGTATTCCCCACATCAGGCCAGATGTAGCCCAAGATGCAGCATCCTAGTAGCCTTGTCGCCATATCCTGCATGATATGGCCACACTAGACCCAGGAGACTGAGGTTCCTGTACACAGCAAGGCAAGCCCATGTGCACATGACTGGGACACCTGGACATTGCTTTCTCCAAGTATTTACCTGTGCCAAAGAGAATGTAGTAAGATTAGAAAATGAGGGTCTATCCCTGAGGGCTCATCCCTAGGCAGCCTTCACCCATGACAGAGAAATAAGAGTACATTCTGTCATGTTCTAAAATATGTTGTTTGATGGCTGTAGTGCACTCAGAATGGCAACTTTCAGAGGACATTGTTGTACATGTCCTCATCCCTTTCCAAAACAACAAAATATCAAATAAAAAGAGACAAACAATACCTTTTTTACATCATACTCCAAAATAGCAAACAAATAACCAAGCCTGTTCCAAAATAGAACACTTGAACTGCTGCACGGGCTGAATACCAAGGGGTGTGGAAGGACATGGTTCGATGGAGAGATGTGGTCAAACAACTAACAGGATCTTCTACTTCCCTGCCCTGAAACAATTAGTTTTTGAACCATGCCATATCTAAGAAGACTCCAACAGAGAACAGCAGTAGGCTTACTGGCAAGTCTGCACACCACCCTTAGTGAAGCCTACAGAATTCTCATGCCAGATTTGAAGTTCATGGATGTGGATAATTGGACCTGAATTATGCCCCTATCTGCCCATCCTATTTATTCTGAAGGACACTAGCCACACGCAATTGTGTTACAGAAGTTTTCTATTTAACCAGGACCATCCATGATCACCTCAGCTGCCAGGCTGGCCTTTGGCATGCTACATCATTGCACACTTGGAAAACCCAAACTTCTAGTCAAGCCTGACAGCAAGAAAATTGACTCCCAGGCTGACACAGTGTTGTAGTGAAGCAGGGTTGTGGTGTCTAAGATGACTGGGAAAATATGAAGGTGTACAGGTGACATAAGAGTAATGACAGCCCACATCAATGAGGCCCTAAACTTACCACTGTCTTCCCACCTGGCAGAAGGCTTCTCTGTCATGGACACAAGCCAAATTTCAGGCAGAAGTATGCACTCATGAGGGATCCAGTTTCATGATGTACTGACGAGAAAGGAAAATGGCCACGAGAACTGTTGGTCTTAAACTTCATGGTACTCCTATGTAAGTGTTCAGGTGAAATGCTGCCTCACATTTTCTGTAGCAAGAACCAACAAGAAACTTGAAACATCAATGACCTTGTCCTAGGAAGCAGGGTGCCCCTTTCCCTCAATGTGCACACAAAGACACATTAAAAGAGTAAACATTCCAACCCACCTGCCCTCTTGACTACCAAGTGCTGCCTCAGGGTACCTTACCTAACCATCTCCTAGGCATCCCCTGGCAACCATTGTTAGATATTCAGCTGTGTTTCAATCTATCTCCTGTTCACAACCTTCCTCTCCACACCTTTCACCGGACAGTATTTAGGAAACTTCCCTTTCTCCAAAGTCCTTGATACCCTGTCAAACATGGGACTTTCTGTACCTCCTGTTGATTTTAAAACCTATCTCTGTCCTAGTATTGGGAAAAGAGATTCAAGAGGTCAGGGAAAGTCAAACTAGACACCTAGGGAAAATACCCAATTATCAGTTCTCACAACAGAATGCTTAAAGCATATATTCTCCCCTGTCCTGCACAGGGACTTCTCACAAATATCTAAGTGTACCCGCAGGATGCCCTCAACTTGCCTTCATGCTTTCCCTCCAGGGTACAAGAGCCATGTAAAAGAAACAAGTTTCCATAGAAAGAATTGAAGAACACACCAACCTGCATGTAAAAACACCATCCCACACCAAAACTCCTTAAAATGCACCCACTGGTTTCTCTTTATCTGTACACCTTCATAGCCACCTCCTCCACTATCTGTGCATCCCTTCCTGGCATCTATATACACTCACATCCATGAAATCTTGAGCATCTAGGACTATCTGGATATAGATAATATACCGTATTCAGTAGAGAAATGCTTTTCAGTAAGCATTAGAGAGCCAGTTTCCTATGAACACTGACAGAATACTGAGGCACACCTTAACACTTTTGATGCCTTCAAAGGTGACTGCTAGATGAACACTACTGCTCTGGACTCCTGGAGACAACATTGTCTACTCTTTTCCAAATCTCACTTTCTACAAAGTTTCCTGAGGACATTAGCTGTAAGATTACAAAGGGGCCTCTCTGAGTTCATTGGGTGGAGATATGTGGGGAGCTCTGAGCTCAAAGACATGCCAGGCATGACACAAAAGCTCTCTCTCTCTCTCTCTCTCTCTCTCTCTCTCTCTCTCTCTCTCTCTCTCTCTCTCTCTCTTTCACTTGGTAGGGCATATTCCCCAAATAGGAAGAGGCCAGGGTCCCAACTAGGGGAATCATGTTGTTATGACCAACCCAATTGTGGAGTATGGCAGTCATAGTGGTTGTCTTGTTGCTCTTCCTCCATATCCTGCTCTTCACTGCCTTCTACTATGAGAAGGACAAGCAACAGCACCAGAGGCACAGTCAGCATCATAGTGGTCACAAAGGCAGCACTGCTGGGGTTGACATCACAGTACATGAAGCTGCACTCTCTTGGCTCTGCC
>JANBXA010000409.1:0-31667 GCA_030556225.1 Cricetiscus sungorus | reverse complement strand
ACTCTCGCACAGTGTTTTGTCACCCTCACTGTTTCACAGCTCTGAAGCACTGATTCACACTTGTAACTCTTACTGTGTCAACCCTCTCAGAAGGAGTCACATTGCTCTCACAAAGAGCATAGGACTCATGTACAATTTTGTAGATACATAAACCCACACACATTGTCAGCACTCAGAAACACTGTCACAGCACTCTGGCACAGAATAAAAGCACTCCACACTGTGATTGCAATCTTCTCCCCATGTGATAGCACCCTCAATATTCCAGAATTCTCTCACTGTGTCAGAGTGGTAACTAATTGTACAAAGCATTCACACACACACTGTCAAAGCTCTCTGCAATGTGTGAAAGCACTCCGTAAAGGTATTTGTCATATTCACAATTAGGGTAAGGTTTAGTGTTAGTGTTAGGTTTAGCTATAGATTCAGTGTTGGTGTTACCTTAGCCTTAGGTTTAGCTTCGGGGTTTCAATTGGGGTAGAGTTACCATAAGGGTTTTGTTAGAATTGTCTTGCAATGTTAGCTCCCTCACTCTGTGTTACAGTACTGAAGCACAGAATCATAACACTCACACATTTTGTAAGCACTCTTTTAAGCATCAGAACAAACTTGCAGGGTGCTTTTGCACCAATCCCTCATATCAAGCATTGATATAAATCTTCACTCCAATCACAATCACTGTAACAGCACATTCTCAAAGGGACATATTATTCTCACTGTTTCTCAGTGAGTATATAGGGTTTCGGAGTAGCACACATTGTCACTAATAGAACAAAGTCATTGAAACATACTGTCTCAACACTCTGGAGGTAGTCAATGCACTGACTCAGAGATGAGGTTAGGATAAGCAGTAATGTTAAGGTTAGTGATATGATCAGGATTATGTTTAGCACTAGGGTTAATGTTAGTTTTAGAGTGAAGGTTAGGCTTAGACTATCTTTTAGGATTAGGTTTATGTTTATAGTTAGGGTAAGAAAAATGTAGAATTCTACCTTCCTCAAACTGTGTCACAGCACTGAAGCACAGAACCAGTGTCTCAGCACTCTGCCAAAGTGAGATAACTCCCTCAATGTGACAGCAGTCACACACATTGATTTAGTGCACCAGATCTGTGTTACATCATTGACATACAGATTCACAGCACTCACACACACTGTCTCAACACTCTTGCCAAATGTGAAAGCACTCTATTATAGTGTAAGGGCAGACTCAAACAGTGATTAACATATTTGCAGTGCATCAAGCACTGACGCACAGGCACACTACCTGTTGAATCATGATGACATCACTCTCTGCACTCACACATTACTCTCAAAGTATGTCACAGAACATGTAATGTGTTTCCCGACGTGCACGTATCGACACAACACTCACGCAGAGTCACAGTACACAAGGTGAAAGCACAAAACTCAACCCCAATGTCATAGATCATACTCCCAGTGTCAGAATTTCTCACACAGTTTTTCTTCATGCTGGCATGGTCCAAACAGTAATACCAAAATTCAAAGCATGCACACACACTGCAACAGCACTCTAGCAAAGTGGCCCATTACTCTCACACAGTGTCCCAGTACTTATGCCCAGTGTTTCATGGCTCAGGTACAATGCTGTAATTCTCATAAACACTGTCAATGCATTCACATATAGAATCAAAGCACCTACCAACACTCTCACAGGAATATCTCACACTGTCATAGCACGGACACAGTTTCTCAGCACTCATGTCCATGATGTAAATTCAATTATAAAGGAATCACAGAATTTGAACACTGAGTCAGAACACTCATCAATGGTCAAAAGACACTCTCCCAGGGAAAGAATAGTGTCGCACAGGGTTTTCTCACCCTCACTGTGTCACAGCTCTGGAGCACAGATTCACACCTGTAACACACACTGTTTCAACCCTCTCAGATAGAGTCACATTGCTCTCTTAAAGATCACAACACTCAGGTAAAATTTTACACACACACACACACACACACACACACACACACACACACATTGCTAGCACTCAAAAAGACTGTCACAGCCCTGTGGCAAACAATCAAAGCACTCCACACTCTCAGTGTACTCTTCTCACAATATTCCAGCATTCTCTCACTGTGTAAGAGTGGTAACTAGCAGAATAACAGCATTCGCACACACTGTCAAAGGTGTCTGCAATGTGTGAAAGTACCCCCACAAAGATTTTGTCATATTTCGAATAAGGGTTACTCTTGGTGTTAGGGTTAGGTTTAGATATAGATTCAGTGTTGGGGTTTCATTAGCATTAGGGTTAGTTTTGGGGTTTGAATGGGGTAGAGTTAGCATTATGGTTTGGTTAGTAGTATCTTACAATGTTAGCTCCCACACGCTGTGTCAGAGCTCTGATTCACAGAATCATAGCAGACAAACACTTTGTAAACAGTCTTTTACAGCATCAGAACACACTTGCATAGTGTTTTCACACTGATGCCTTGTATGAAGCATTGATGTAAATGTTCACTCTATTCACAGACACTGTAACAGCTCTCTCTCAAAGGGTAATATTTTTCTCAAAGTTTCTGAGCATGTATATAGTGTTTCTGTATTATCACATTGTCACTAATAGAACCACAGCATGGACACATACTCTCTCAGCACACTGGAGTTGTGTCAGTGCACTCCCTCATAGGTAAGGTTAGGATAAGCATTAGGGTTAGGGTTAGTGTTATGATGTGGATTGGGTTCAGCACTAGGGTTAAGGTTAGGTTTAGAGTTACGGTAAGGCTTAAACTATGGCTTAGGAATAAGTTTATTTTTATAGTTAGGGTAAGAAAAATTTAGAGTGCTACCTCTCTCATACTGTGTGACAGCATTGACGCAGAGAACCACAGTGTCTCACCACTCTGCTAAAGCGAGTTAGCTCCCTCAATGTGACAGCAGTCTCAGACATTGATTTAGCGCTCTAGATCTGTGTCACATCATTGACATACAGAATCACAGCACTCACACACACGGTCTCAACACTCTCACCAACTGTGAAAGCATTCTAATACATTGTCAGAGCAGGCTAAATGGTGATTAAAACCTTTGCAGTGCATCAAGCACTGATGCACAGGTACTCTCCATTCTGAATCACTATAAAACCACTGTCTCCCACTCAAATATTACCCTCACATTATGTCACAGCACATGTAATGTGTTTCCCGACCTGCACACATCGACACAACACTCACGTAGAGTCACAGTACTCAAGCAGAATCACAACACTCAACCGTAAAGTCACAGCACATACTCCCAGTATCAGAGATTCTTGCAGTGTTTAATCATGCTAGCACTGTCACAACAGTAACACTAAAAGTCACAGCATGCACACACACTGCCACAGCACTCTCACAAAATGGCCCATTACTCTCACACAGTGTCACAGCACTTATGACCAGTGTTGCAGGGCTCACATATATTATTGTAGTTATCATAAACACTGTCAATGCACTCAAGTATAGAATCAAAGCAATTACCAACACACTCACAGGAGTCTCTCACACTGTCAGACCTCTCAGTGTCTCAGCACTCATGCCCATGGTGTAAATGTAACTATGAAGGAATCACAGCATTCACACAATGAAGCAGCATACACACCAATGGTCAAAACACACTCTCCCAGTGAATGAAAGTCGCACAGCATTTATTCACTGTCACTGTGCCATAGCTCTGAAGCACAGGTTTTAAGGTCTAGCGTTTTTAGAGTCTAGGGTATTTAGGGTCTAGGGGTTTTAGGGTCCAGGGCCTACGGTTAGGATCTAGGGAAAGGGGGTTAAGGTTTAGGGTTTTTAAAGCTTAGGGTTTTAGGGTTTAGGGTTTTTAGAGTTTAATGTTTTTAGGGTTTAGGGTTTTACAGTTTAGGGTTTTTAAGTTTTAGGGCTTTTAGGGTCTATAGATTTTAGGTTCTAGGGTTTTTAGATTCTAGGTTTTTTAGGGTCGAGATTCTAGGGACAAGGGTCTAGGGACATGGGGTTAGGGTTTAAGGATTTTAAGTTTTAGTGTTTTAGGTCTTTGGTTTTTAGGGGTCTAGGGATTTTAGGCTATAATGTTTTTAGCATTTAGAGCTTTTAGGGTTTAGGGATTTTAGGGACTAGGGTTTTTAGGGTCTAGGGTTTTTAGGGTCAAGAGTTTTTAGGATCTAGAGTTATTAGGGTCTAGGATTTTTAGAGTATAGTGTTTTTAGGGACAAGGGTATTTAGGGACTAGTTTTTTTAGGAACTGCTGTTTTTAGGGTCTAGGGTTATTAGGGTCAAGGGTTTTAACGGCTAGTTTTTTTTTAGGAACTAGTTTTTTTAGGATCTAGGGTCTTTAGGGTCTAGTGTTTTTAATGTCTAGGTTTATTAGGGTCTAGGCTCTATGGTCTAGGGTCTATGTCAGGGGGTTTCTTTTAGGGTTTTGAGTGTTATGGTTTTTAGGGTTTATGGATTTTATATTTAGGGATTTTTTGGTTTAGGGTTTTTAGGGTTTAGGGTTTTAGGGTCTAGGTTTTTAGGGTTTAGGGTTTTTAGGGTTTAGGGCTTTTAGGGTCTATGGTTTTTAGGACTAGGGTTTTAGAGTTTTTAGTGTCTAGGGTTTTTAGGGTTTATGGTTTTTATTTTTTAGGGTTTTTAGGGTCTAAGTGTATTAGAGTCTAGAGTTTTTAGGGCCTAGGTTTTTTTACGGTCTAAGGTTTTTAGGTCTTGGGTTTTTAAAGTCTATGGATTTTAGGATCTAATATCTAGGGTATAGGGTCCAGGGTCTAGGATCAGGTCGTAAGGGTTTAAGGTTTTTAGTGTTTAGGGTTTTTACACTTTAGGGTTTTTAGGGTTTAGGGTCTTTAGGTTTTAGGGTTTAGATGATTTAGTTTTTTTAGGCTTTAGGGTTTTTAGGCTGTAGAGTTTTTAGGGTTTAGGGTTTTTAGGGTCTAGGTCTTTTATTGTGTATGGTTTTTAGGATCTAGTGTTTTTAGGATCTAGAGAATTTAGGGTTTATGATTTTAAGTATTTAGTGTTTTTTGGGTTTAGGGTTATAAGGGTTTAGGGTTTTTAGAGTTCAGTGTTTTGAGGGTTTAGCCTGTTTAGAGTGTAGGAGATTTAGGGTCTAGGGTTTTAAGGGTCTAGGATTTTTAGGGTCTAGGTTCTTGTGTCTATGTTCTAGGGTCAAAGGTAAGGGGGTTAGGGTTTAGGGTTTCTAGTGTTTAGTGTTTTTAGGTTCTAGGGTTTTTAGGGTCTAGATTTTACAGTCTAAGATCTAGGGTCTAGGGTTTTTATGGTCTAGGGTTTTTAGGGTCTAGAGTCTATGGTCTAGGGTCTATTGTCTAGGGTTTGTAGGGTCTAGGGTTTTTAGCATTTAGGATTTTTAGGGTCTAGGTGTTTTATAATCTACGGTTTTTAGGGTCTAGGGATTTTAGGGTCTAGGTTATTTAGGGTTAGAGTTTTTAGGTCTTAGAGTTTTTAGAATTTGGTGATTTTAAGCTTTAGGGTATTTTGGGTTTAGGGATTTTACAGTATAGGGAGTTAGGGTCTATGGTTTTTATAGTCTAGGATTTTCAGGGTCTATGGCTTTTAGGGTCTAGTGTTTTTTTTTGTCTAGGGTTTTTGGTTCTAGTGTTTTTAGGGTCTAGGGTTTTTAGGTTTATGGTTTTTAGGGTTTAGGGATTTTAGTGTTTAGGGTTATTAGCGTCTAGGTTTTTTGGTTTCTAAGGTTTTTAGGGTCTAGAATTTTTAGGATCTCTGATATTTAGGGTCTACTGAATTTAGGGTCTAGTATCTAGGGTCTTGGGTCTAGGTCATGGGTCAGGGGGTTAGGGTTTAGGGGTTTTAGGGGTTAGGGTTTTTAGGGTTTAGGGTTTTTAGAGTTTATGTTTTTTAACGTCTAAGGTTTTTAGGGTCTAGGGTTGTAGGGTTTATGGCTTTTAGGGTGTAGGAATTTTAGGGACTAGGTTTTTTAGGGTCTATGGTTTTCAGGGTCTAGGGTATTATGGTTTAGGGATTTTAGGGTCTAAGGTTTTAGCTTCCTGGGTTTTTAGGGTCTATGGTTTTAATGGTCTACAGTTTTATGGACTAGGCTTTTTAGTGTCTATGGTTTTTAGGTTGTAAGTTCTATGGTGTAGGTTTTTTACAGTCTAGGGTCTGTAGAGTTTAGTATTTTTAGGGTCTAGGGGTATTAGGTTCTAGGATTTTTAGTCTAGGATTTTTAGTGTCTAGGTTATTGAGGGTCTAGTGTCAGGGGGTTACTGATTAGGGTTTTTAGGGTTTAGGGTTTTATGGTTTATGGATTTTACTGTTTATAGTTTTTAAGGTTTAGGGATTTTAGTGTTTAGAGTTTTGTGGTTTAGGGTTTTTAAGTTTTAGGCTTTTTATATTTTAGGCTTTTTAGGGTCTCGTGTTTTAGGGTTAAAGTTTTTAGGGTTTAGGGTTTTTAGGATATAGGTCTTTTAGTGTCTACGGTTTTTCGGATCTAGTGTTTTTGGGATCATGGATTTTTAGGGTTTATAGTTTTTAGGTTTTAGGGTATTTATGGTTTAGGGTTATAAGTGTTTAATGTTTTTAGAGTCTAGGGATTTTATGGTCTAGGGTGTTTAGTATGTAGTGTTTTAGGGTCTAAGGTTTTAAGAGTCTAGAGATTTTAGGTTCTAGGTTTAGGGTCTATGTTTTAGGGTATAAGGTAATGGGGTTAGGGTTAAGGGTTTTAGGGTGTAGGGTTTTGGGGGTTTAGAGTTTTTAGGGTTTAGGATTTTTAGGGTTCAGAGTTTTTTGGTTTTTGGGTTTGTGGAGTTTATGGATTTTAGGCTTTAGGATTTTTTGACATTAGGGTTTTTAGGCTTTAGAGTTTTTAGGGTCTAGGTCTTTTATTGTCTATGGTTTTTATTGGTTAGGGTTTTTAGTGTCTAGGTTTTTCATGGTTTAGGGTTTTTAGGATTTATAGTTTTTAGGGTTTAGGGTTGTAAGGGTTTAGGATTTTTAGAGTCTAGGATTTTTAGGGTCTAGGGTTTTTGGGGTGTAGGGTTTTTATGGTCTAGGGTTTTAAGGGTCTAGGTTTTTTATGGTCTAGGTTGTAGGGTCTATGGTCTAGGGCCTAAGGTCAGAGGTTTAGGGTTAAGGGTTTTAAGGGTTAGTGGTTTTTAGGGTATAGGTTTTTTAGGGTCTGGGGTTTTTAGGGACTAGAGATTTTAGGGTTTAGGTTCTAATGTTTAAGGTCTAGGGTTTACAGTTTTTAGTGTTTAAGGTTTTTATGTTCTAGGGGTTTTAGAGTCTAGTGTTTTTAAGCTTTAGGGATTTTATGCTTTAGGGTTTTTACAGTTTTGGGTTTTTAGGACCTCGGGTTTTAGGGTCTAGTGCTTTTATGGTCTAGAATTTTTAGGGTCTACGCTTTTTATGGTCTAGGATTTTTATGGTCTATGGTCTTTAAGGTCTAGGGTTTTTTGTTTCTAGGGTTTTTAGGGTTTAGGAATTTAGGGTCTAGGAGTTTTCAGTTCTAGGGTTTTTAGGGTCTTTGATTTGTAGGGTCTAGGGTTTTTAGTGTCTAGGGTTTTTAGGGTTTTTAAGCTTTAGGTTTTTTAGCGTTTAGGTTTTTTAGGGTTTAGAGTTTTTACCATCTAAGTTTTATTGGGTCTAGTGTTTTTAGAATCTAGATTTTTTTAAGTTTTACTGTTTTTATGATCTAGGATTTTTGGATCTATGATTTTTAAGGTCTGGGGATTTATAAAGTCTATGGTTTTAGGGTCTAGGGTCTAGAGAATAGGGACAGAGGTTTTACAGTTTAGGATTTTTAGGGTTTATGGTTTTTAGGGTTAATGGATTTTAGGGTTTAGGGTGTTTAAAGTTTAGGGTTTTTAAGTTTTAGGGTTTTTAGGATCTAGGGATTTTAGGGTTTAGGGTATTTAGGGTTTAGGGTTTTTAGTTTTTAGGGTTATTAGCATCTCTGGTTTTTGGGTCTACGGTCTAGGGTCTAGGGTCAGGGGATTTTTGGTTAGGGTATTTAGGATTTAGGGTTTTGTGGTTTAGGATTTTTAGGTGTTAGGGTTTAGGTTTTAGGGGTTTTAGGGTCTATTATTTAGTGTTAAAATTTTTAGGGTCTAGGGTTTTTAGGGTTTATGGTTTTTAGGATTTAGGGTTTTATGGTTTAGGATCATAAGTGTTTAGGGATTTTAGAGTCTAGGATTTTTAGGGTTTAGGTTGTTTAGGGTGTAGGGTTTTAGGGTCTAGGGTTTTAAGGTTCTAGGGTTTTTAGGGTATAGGTTCTAGGGTATGGACTAGGGTCTGGAGTCAGAGGGTAAGGGTTTAGGGTTTTTTGGGTTTTGGGTTTTTATGGTTTAGGGATTTTAGGTTCTAGTGTTTTTATTGTTTATGGTTTTTATGGTCTAGGGGTTTCATCGTCTATGGTTTAGGGTCTAGGGTCTAGGGTCTAGGGTCTTTAGATTCTAGGGATTTTAGTGTTTAGCATTTTTACTGTCTAGGGATTTTAGAATCTAGGGTTTTGGGTTTTAGACTTTTTTCTGTTTAGTGTTTATAATATTTAGGGTTTTTTGGGTTTATGTTTTTCGGGTCTAGGTTTTTATGGTCTAGGTTTTTTAGGGTTTATGTTTTTAGGGTCTAGGATATTTAGGGTCTAGAGTTTTAGGGTTCAGGTTTTTTAGGGTTGAGGTTTTTTTGCAATATAGTGTTTTTAGGATCTAGGGTTATTAGGATCTTGGGTTTTTAGGATGTAGGGCTTTTATAGTCTAGTGTTTTTAGAAGCTAGGATTTTTAGACTCTAGGTTTTTTGGGGTCTAGGGTTTTTAGGGTCTAGGGTTTTTAGGGTCTAACGTCTAGGGTCTAGTGTCTAGGTTCTAGGGTCAGGAGGTTAGGGGTCTGGGTTTTTAGAATTTAGGTTTTTTAGGCTGTAGGGCTTTTAGATTTTAGGATTTTTAGGGTCTAGGTTTATTAGGGTCCAGGATACATATTGTCTAGTGTTTTAGGGAGTATGGATATAGGGTCTAGGTTTTTTAGGTTGCAGAGTTTTTAGGTTTTAGGCTTTTTAGGTTTTAGGGTTATTAGGGTTTAGGGTTTTTAGGGTTTAGGATTTTTAGAATTTAGGGTTTTTAGGGTTTAGAGTTTTTAGGGTTTTGAGTTTTTAGGGTTTAGGGTGTTTATGGTCTAGGGTTTTTAGGGTCTAGGGTCTTTACGGTTTAGGCTTTTTAGAGTCTAGTGTTTTAGAGTTTAGGGGTTTTAGGGACTAGGGTTTTAACTGTCTAGGGTTTTAGGGTCCTGGGTTTTTAGAGTCTAGGGTTTTAGGGTTTACAGTTTTTATGGTCTAGGCTTTTTAGGGTCTAGGTTCTATGGTCTAAGGTTTGTAGGGTCTAGGTTTTTAGTGTTTAGCTTTCTTAGGGTCTAGGGTTATTAGCTTCTAGGGTTTTTAGGGTCTAGGATTTTAGGGTCTAGTGTTTTTATGGTGTAGAATTTTTATTGTCTAAGTATTCTTAGAGTCTAGGTTCTAGCATCTAGGGTCTAGAGTCTAGGGTCAGGGGGCTACTGTTTAGGGTTTTTAGGCTTTTAGGGTTTTAGTGGTTTACGGATTTTAGGGTTTAGGGTTTTTAAGGTTTAGGGTTTTTAGTGTTTAGGGTTTTAAGTTTTACAGTTTATAGGTTTTAGGGATTTTATGGTCTAGGATTTTAGGGTCTAGGGTTTATAGGGTTTAGAGTTTTAAGGTCTATGATTTTTATGACTAGGAGGTTTAGATTTTGGGGTTTTTAGGGTTTAGGGTTTTTAGTGTTTAGGGTTATCAGCATCTAGGGTTTTGGGGTTTAGGATTTTTTAGGGTTTAGGGTTCTTAGGTCTCAGGATTTTAGGGTCTATGTATTCTAGGGTCTAGTATCTAGGGTCTAAGGTCTAAGGTCAGGGGGTAAGAGTTTAGGGATTTTAGGGGTTAGAGTTTTTAGAGTTTAGAGTTTTTAGGGTTTAGGGTTTTAGGGTTTAGGGTTTTTAGGGCCTAGAGTTTTAGAGTCTAGTGCTTTTAGGGTCTATGTTTTTTAGGGTCTATGGTTTTTAGGGTCTAGCATCTTAGGGTCTATGGGTTTTAATGTCTAGTGTTTTTTGGGTTTTTTTTTAGGGTTTAGGAATTTAGGGTCTAGGAGTTTGAGGTTCTAGGGTTTTGGGGGTCTTTGATAACTAGGGTCCAGGATTTTTAGGGTCTAGAATTTTTAGGGTCTAGTGTTTTTGGTGTATAGTGTTTTATGGTATAGGGTTTTTAGCTTTTAGGGTTTATAGATTCTAAGAAATTTAGGATCTAGGGTTTTTAGGGTCTAGGATTTTTAGGGTCTAGGGTTTTAAGGTCTAAGGTTTTTAGGTTTTAGGGATTTTAGAGTTTAGGGTTTAACTTTAGGTGTTTTAGGGTTTAGGTTATTTAGAATTTAGGGAATTTAGGGTCTAGGCTTTTTTGGGTGTTGTGTTTTTGGGTCTAGTTTTTTAGGGTCTACTGTTTTTTGATCTAAGATATTCCGGTCTATGTTTTTTAGGATCTGGAGTTTTTAGGATCTAGGTGTTTTAGAGTCTAGGGTTTTTTGGATCTAGTTTATTCAGGGTCTACAGTTTTTAGGCCTAGGCTTTTTAAGTTTAGGATTTTTACGGGTTAGTGTTTTTAGGGTACAGTTATATTAGGGTCTAGGATTTATGGCCTAGGTTTGTTAAACTTTAGAATTTTAGGGTTTATGGTTTGTAGGGTCTAGGGTGTGTGGGGTCTAGGGTGCTAGTGTTCAGAGTTTTAGGGTTGAGGTTTTTTACAGTATATTGTTTTGGGGGTCTAGAGTTATTAGGGTCTAGGGTTTTTAGGGTGCAGGGTTTTTATAGTCCAGGTTTTTCAGGGCCTAGGGTTTTTAGGGTCTAGGATTTTTAGGGTTTAGGTTTTTTAGGTTTATGAATTTTAGGGTCTAGGGTTTCCAGGGTCTAGGATATATATCGTCTAGAGTTTTCAGTGTCTAGGCCTTTTAGGGACTAGGCTCTATGGTCTACGTTTTGTAGGGTCTAGGGATTTTAGGGTCTAGGGCTTTATTGTATTGTTTTTTTAGGGTTTAGGGTTCAGGGTCTAGTGTCTAGGGTCAGTGGGTTACTGTGTAGGGTTTATAGAATTTAGGGTTTTTTAGGTTTTAGGGTTTTTAGGGTTCAGGATTTTAGGGTCTAGTGTTTTTGTGGGGTATGTTTTTATTGTCTAAGTTTTTTAGGGTGTAGTGTCTACTTTCTAGGGTGTAGAGTCTAGGGTCAATGGGTTACTGTTTAGGATTTTTAGGGTTTAGGATTTTTAGGGTCTCGGTCTTTAATGTCTATGATTTTTAGGATCTAGTGTTTTCAGGTTCTAGGGTTTTTAGGGATTATGGCTTTTAGGATTTAGGGTTTTATGGTGTAGGGTTATAGGGGTTTAGGGATTTTAGAGTCTAGGCTTTTTAGGGTCTAGTATGTTTAGGGTGTAGGGTTTTTGGGTCTTGGGTTTATTGGTCTCGGATTTTAAGGTCTAGTTTCTCTGGTCTATTGTCTAGGGACTTGGTTCAGGGGGTGAGGGTTTAGGGTTTTGGGGGTTTTTGGCTTTTTTGTTTAGGGTTTTTAGTGTCTAGGGTTTTTAGGGTCAAGGGTTTTTAGGGTCTAGGGTTTTTAGATTCTAGTGTCTGAGGTCTGAGGTCTAGGATCTAGGGCTTTTAGGGTCTAGGGTTTTTACAGTTTAGGGTTTTTATGGTCTAGGGTTTGCAGGGTCTATGGTTTTTAGGGTCTAGGATTTTGTGGTTTTACGACTTTTTGAGTTAGGGTTTTAAGCTCTAGAGTTTTTAGAGTTTATGGTTTTAGGACCTATTTTTTTAGGTACCAGTGTTCTTATGGTCTATGGTTTATATGGTCTAGGATTTTTAGGGTCTATTGATTTTAGGGTCTAGTGTTTTTAGTGTCTAGGGTTTTTAGGGTTTTTGGATTTTGGAGTTTAGTTTTTTAAGATTTTGGGTTTTTAGTGTTTAGGGTTTTTAGCATTTATGGTTTTTAGGGTTTAGATATTTTAGTGTTTTGGGTTTTTATAGTTTACGTTTTTTAGTGTTTAGGGATTTTAGGTTTTAGGGTTTTTAGGTTTTAGAGGTTTTAGGGTTTAGGATTTTGGGTCTAGGAATTTTAGGGTCTATGGTTTTCTGGGTCTAGGCTTTTTAGGGTCTAGGGTTATTTGGTCTAGGGTTTTTAGGTCTAGGATTTTTAGGGTTTTTAGAGTTTATGCTTTTTAGGGTTTAGAGTTTTTAAGTTTTAAAGTTTGTAGGGTCTAGGTCTTTTAGTGTCTATGGTTTTCAGGATCCAGTGTTTTTAGGTTCTCGAGTTTTTAGGGTTTATGGCTTTTAGGATTTAGGGTTTTTTGGTTTAGGGTTATAAGGGTTTAGGGTTTTTGGAGTCTAGGGTTTTTAGGGTCTAGTGTGTTTAGGGTGTAGGATTTTAGGGTCTAGTGTTTAATGGTCTCGGGTTTTTAGGGTCTAGGGTCAGGGAGTAAGGGTATAGGTTTTTTGGGTTTTGGGTTTTTAGAGTTTAGGGTTTTTAGGGTCTAGGATTTTATGGTTTTAGGGTTTTTTCTGTTAAGGGTTTTTAAGCTTTCGTGTTTATGTTTAGAGGAACTAGGTTTATAGGGCCTAGGGTTTTTAGTGTCTAAGTTATTTAGGGTGTACAGTTTTTTTTTAGGGTCTAGATTTTTAAGATCTAGGATTTTTAGGGTTTAGTGGTTTTAGGGTATAGTTTTATTAGGGTCTACGGATTTTAGGGTATAGGTTTTTTGGATTTAGGCTTTTAGGGTGTATGGTTTTTAGGATCTAGGGTGATGGGAGATGTTATTCTGTAAATATGTTTTTCATACTGGTTAATTAATAAAGCCCTGTTGGCCAATAGGAAACTAGATAAGTAGGGCTAGGAGAGTATAAGGAAGAAAGAGGAAGTTGTTAGGAGGAGTCAGGATGTAGAGCATGGAGAAAGAAGATGCCGCCGGCGGCTCTCCAATAAGATGACCACGTGGAAATACTTAGATAAGTAGAAATGGGTTAATAATTAAGACAGATCTAGCTCATAAACAATAATGGTAATTGGCATACAGGATTGTATGAAATACAGAGTCTCCAAGTGTTATTTGGAGCTGGCGCGCCAGAACAGCAGCAGGCGGGCAGAATATAGACATGCTACACTAGGGTGTTTAGGGTCTAGGATTTTAGGTTTCAGGGTTTTTAGAGTCGAGGTTTTTTTACAGTATAGTGTTTTAGTATCTAGGGTTACTAGGGTCTAGGATTTTTAGGGTGTAGAGATTTTATAGTCTAGTGATTTTAGGGGATAGAATTTTTCGAGTCTAGTTTTTTTCAGGGTCTAGGGTTTCTAGGGTCTAGGGTCAGGAGGTTAGGGTCTAGGTTTTTTTCGGGTCTAGTGTTTTTAGGGTTTAGTGTTGTTAGGGTTTAGGTTTATTAGGGTATATTGTTTTTAGGATCTAGGGTTTTTAGGATTTAGGATCTTTATGGTTTATGGTTTTTATGGTCTAGGGTTTTTAAGGTCTAGGTTTTTTAGGGTGTAGTATTTTTAGGGTCAAGGAGTTTTAGCTTCTAGGGATTTTAGGGTTTAGTGTTTTTAGGGTTTATGGATTTTAGGTTCCAGGGATTTTAGGATCAAGGTTTTTAGGGTGTAGATTTTTAGGGTCCTGGGTTTCTAGGTTTTAGGGTTTTTAGAGTTTAGTGTTTTTAGGGTTATGATTTTTAGGGTCTAGGCTTTTTAGGGTCTAGGTTATTTAGGGTTTGGAATTTTTAGGGTCTAGGCTTTTAAGGTCTAGGATTTTTAGGGTTTAGTTTTTTCTAGGGTATAGTTTTATTAGGGTCTAAACTTTTTAGTGTTTAGGATTTTAGAGTTTATGCTTTTTAGGGTCTAGAGTGTTTAGGGTCTAGGTTTTAAGGGTTTAGGGTTTCTAGGGTCAAGATTTTTTAGAGTATAGTGTTTTTATGGTCTGGTTTTATTAGGGTCCAAGGTTTTTAGGTTGTAGGGTTTTTATAATCTAGGGTTTTCAGGGGCTAGGATTTTAGAGTCTAGGTTTTTCAGGGTCTAGGGTTTTTAGGGTCTAGGATCTAGGGTGTAGGGTCTAGTGTCTATGGTCTAGGGTCTAGGGTCTACAGTCAGCGGGTTAGGGTTTAGGGTTTTTGGTTTTAGGGTTTTTATGTTTTAGGGTTTAGAGATTTTAGGCTCCAGGGATTTTAGGGTCTAGGGTTTTCAGGATTTAGTGTTTTTAGGGTTTAGGGGTATTTGGTTGTAGGTTTTTTAGGGAGTAGGAGTTTTTGGTCTATGGTTTTTAGTGTCTATGGTTTTAAGGTCTAGGGTTTTTGGGGGTCTAGGTTTTTTAATGTCTAGGAGTTTTAGGGTCTAGGTTTTTTTCAGTCTAGTGTTTTTAGGGTTTAGTGTTGTTAGGGTCTAGGTTTATTAGGTTATATTGATTTTAGAGTCTAGGATTTTTAGGGTTTAGGATCTTTATGGGTTAGGGTTTTTATGGTCTAGGGTTTTTATGGTCTAGGGTTTTGAGGGTGTAGTACTTTTACGTTCAAGGAGTTTCAGGTTCTAGGGATTTTAGCGTTTAGTGTTTTTAGGGTTTATGGATGTTAGGTTTTAGGGTTTTTAGGATCAAGGTTTTTAGGATTTAGGGTTTTAGAATTTAGGGTTTTTTCAGCTTTAGGGGTTTTAGGGTTTAAGTTTATTAGAGACTAGGGTTTTTAGGGTCTAGGTTTTTAGGTTTTAGGGTCTAGGTTGTAGGGTATGGATCTGGGGGTTAGGGATGAGGGTTTTTAGGGTGTTGGGTTTTTAGGTTATGGGTTTATCAGTTTTAGGGTTTAGGATTTTTATGGATTATGGTTTTTAGGTTTGAGGGTTTTGGGGTTTATTGTTTTTAGGGTTTAAGGTTTTTAGGTTTTAGGGTTTATGTGTCTAGGGCTTTATGGGTCTAGGGTTTTTTTGGGTTTAGGCTTTTACTGTCTAGGCTTTTTAGGGTCTAGGTTCTAGGGTCTAGTGTTTAGGGTCAGGGGATTTGGGTTTAGGTGTTTTAGGGTTTAGAGTTTATACGGTCTAGGGATTGTAGGCTTAGGGCTTTTAGGGTCTAGGTTTTTTAGGGTCCAAGGTTTAGGGTCTAGGATTTTTAGGGTCTAGGGTTTTTAGGGTCTAGGGTTTTTAGAGTTTAGAGTTCTTAGGGTTTAGGGTTTTTAGGGTCTTGGTTTATTAGTGGCTGTGTTTTTTTAGGGTCTAGGGTTTTTAGGTTCTAGGTTTTTTAGGGCCTAGGTTATTTATGGTCCAATGATTTTAGGGTCTAGTGTTATTAGGGTCTAGGGTCTAATGTATAATGTCTAGGGTCTAGGGTTTTGAGGGTCTATGGTTTTTATGGTCTAGGATTGAGGGACTAGGGTCTATAGTCTCCTATATTTAGAGTCTAAGTTCTTTAATGTCTAGGGGTTTTGGGGTCTAGGGGTTTTAGGGTCTAGGGATTTAGGGTCTAGGATTTTTAAAGTGTATGATATTTAGGAATTTAGGTTTTTTAAGGTTTATGGTTTATAATGTATAGGGTTTATTGTTTAGGATTTAGGATTTAATATTTTTTGGAAGTTAGGTTGTTTAAGATTTAGGGTTTTTAGGGTTTAGGTTTTTAGGGTTTTTTTTTTTTTTAGTTTCTCGGGTTTTTAGGTTTTAGGATTTTTATGGTTTCGAGTTTTTAGGGTCTAGGGGTTTTATTGTCTAGCATTTTTTGGGTCTAGTGTTTTCAGGGTTTATTGTTGTTATCAACTAGGTTTATTAGGGTGTAGGATTTTTAGGGTCTAGGGTTTTTAAGGGTTTAGGATATTTAGGATTTATGATTTTTATGGTCTAGGGTTTGTAGTGTCTAGGGTTTTATGGTTTAGCGTTTTTAGTGTCCAGGTTTATTAGAGTCTAAGGTTTTTAGGGTCAAGTGATTTTAGGGACTAGGGTTTTTAAGGTCTATATTTTTTTGTCTAGGGTGTAGGGTCTGGGGTCTGGGGGTTAAGGTTTAGGGTTTTTAGGCTCTAGGGTTTTTAGGTTTTAGGGTTTTAAGCTTTATTGTTTTAGGGTTTAGGGTTTTTAGGTTTTAGGGTTTTTAGCGTCTAGGGCTTTTGGGGTCTAGGGTTTTTTGGGTCTAGGGTTTTTAGCATCTAGGGTTTTTAGGGTCTAGGTTCTAGGGTCTAGTGTCTAGGGTCAGGAAATTAGGGTTTAGGTGTTTTAGGGTTTAGTGTTTTTAGGGTTTAGAGTTTATAGGTTCTAGGGATTTTAGGAGCTAGGGTTTTTATGGTCTAGGTTTTTAGGGTCTAGGATTTTGGGTCTTGGATATTAGGGTCTAGTGTTTTGAGGGTCTAGGAGTTTAGGGTTTAGGGTTCTTAGGGATTAGGGTTTTTAGGGTATAGGTTTATTAGTGGCTAGGTTTTTAAGGGTCTAGAATTTATAGGGTCTAGTTTTTTTAGCGTCTAGGTTATTTAGGGTCCAGTGATTTTAGGGTCTAGTGTTTTTAGGGTCCAGGGTCTAATGTCTAAGGTCTAGGGTCTAGGGTTTTAGGGTCTATTGTTTTTGGGTCTAGGCTTTAGAGACTAAGGTCTATGATCTAGTATATTTAGGGTCTAGGTTCATTAGGGTCTAGTGGTTTTAGGCTCTAGGGTTTTTAGGGTCTAGATTTTTTAGGGTCTAGTGTGTTTAGGGTGTATTCAATTTAGGGATTTAGGTTTTTTAGGGTTTTTAGTATATAGGGTTTTATTGTTTATTGTTTAGAATTTATTTTTTGGGGGGTTAGGTTTTTTAAGATTTAGGGTTTTTAGGGTATAGGGGTTTTGTGTTTAGGGTTTTTAGTATTAGGGTTTTTAGGTTCTGGGGTTTTCAGGGTCTAGTGGTTTTTGGGTCTATGATTTTTAGGGTCTAGGTTTTTTAGGGTCTATGGTATTCAGGGTTTAATATTTTTAGGATCTAGGGGTTTTAGTTTCTAGAAGTTTTAGTGTGTAGTATTTGTAGGGTCAAGGGGATTTAGGGACTAGGGTTTTTAGGGACTAGGGTTTTTAGGGTCTAGGGGTTTTATGGTCTAAGTTTTGTAGGGTCTATGGTTTTTAGGGTCTAGTATTTTTAGGGTTTTTAGGGCTTAGTGTTTTTAGATTTGGGGGTTTTAGCATCTCTGGTTTTTGAGTCTAGGATTTTATGGTCTAGGGATTTTAGTGTCTCAGGTTTTTAGGGTCTATGGATTGTAGGGTCTAGTATCTAGGGTCTAGGTCTAGGGTCTAGGGTCAGGGTGTAAGGTTTTAGGGTCTTAGGGGTTAGGGTTTTTAGAGTTTAGGGTTTTAAAGGATTAGGCTTTTAAGTTTTAAAGTTTGTAGGGTTTAGGGTTTTTAGGATTTAGGATTTTTAGGCTTTAGGGTCTTTAGGGTCTAGGTGTTTTAATGTCTTAGGATCTAGTGTTTTTAGGATGTAGGGTTTTTAGGGTTTATGGTTTTTAGGATTTAGGGTTTTATGATGTATGGTTATAAGAATTTAGGGTTTTTAGACTATAGGGTTTTTAGGGTCTAGGTTGTTTAGAGTGTAGGTTTTTTAGAGTCTAGGGTTTTAAGGGTCTAGGTTTTTTAGGGCCTAGGTTCTAGAATATGTTATATGATCTAGGGTATGGAGTTAGGGGATAAGGGTTTAGGATTTTTTGTGTTTTGGGTTTTTAGGGCTTAGGGTTTTTAGGGTCTAGGTTTTTTGGGTCTACTGTTTTGTTGATCTAGGATTTTTAGGGTCTATGGTTTTTAGGGTGTATGGTTTATTATGGTCTAGGTGTTTTAGGGTCTAGGGTTTTTAGGGTCTATGTTTTTAGGGATTAGGATTTTAGAGTTTATGGTTTTAGCGTCTATGGTGCTTATGGTCTAGGTTTTTAGGGTGCAAGGTTTTAATGGTCAAGGTTTTTCAGATAATAGTTTTTTTAGGGTCTAGGATTTTTAGTCTAGGTTTTTAATCTTTTTTTAGGTCTATGTTTAGATTAGATTTTGGTTTTGGTTTTACTTTCTTTTTAGTTTTAGGGTGCAAGGTTTTAATGGTCGAGGTTTTTCAGATAATAGTTTTTTTAGGGTCTAGATTTATTAGGGTCTAGGGTTTTTAGGGTGTAGGTTTTTTTATAGTCTAGGGTTTTTTGGGTCTAGGATTTTTAGTCTAGGTTTTTCAAGTTCTTGGGTTTTTATGGTCTAGGGTTTTTAGGGTCTAGGATCTAGGGTCTAGTTTCTAATGTCTAGGGTCTCTGGTCTAGGGTCTAGGGTCATTGTGATATGGTTTAGGGATTTTAGGGTTTAGGGTTTTTGTGGTTTATGGTTTAGGTTTTTATGGTTTAGGTTTTTTAGGTTGTAGGGTTTTTAGGGTCTCAGTTTTTTATGGTTTAGGGTTTTTAGGGTCTAGGGTTTTTAGGGTTTAACTTTTTTAGGATTTTGGGTTTTTAGGGTTTAAGTTGTTGGCATCTAGGATTTTTAGGGTCTTTGGTTTTTAGGGTCTAGGATACTGGGTTTATTGTGTCGGGTCTAGGCTCAGCGGATTAGGGTTTAGGGTTTTTATGGTTTAGGGTTTTTAGGATTTAGGGTTTTCCGGGTTTTGGGTTTTTAGTGCCTTGTGTTTTTAGAGTCTAGGTTCAAGGGTCTAAGGTCTAGGCTCTAGGGACTTTACGGTAGGGTTTTTACGGTTTAGGGTTTTTACTGTCTAGGGTTTTTAGGGTCTATGGTTTTTAGTTTCTAGGGTCTAGGGTCTATGGTCTAGGTTTTTTAGGTTCTAGGATTTTTGTGTTTAGGGTTTTCAGGTTCTAGGTTTTTTAGTGTCAGGTGGTTACTGTTTAGGGTTTGTACGTTTAGGGTGTTTAGGGTATATGGTTTTTAGGTTTTAGGGATTTTAGAGTTTAGGGTTTTATAGTTTAGTGTTTTGGGGTTTAGGGTTTTAGGGTTTATGTTTTTTTAAGGTCTAGGGTTTTTTGGGATTAGGGTTTTTAGGGTCTATTGTTTTTTAGGGTATAGGGTTTTTATGGTCTTGGGTTTTTAGGGTGTACGGTTTTAATGTCTAGGTTCTATGGTCTAGAGCATTTACGGTCTGTGTCTTTTAGGGTTTAGGGTGTTTAGGTTCAAAACGTTTTAAGTTCTAGGTTTTTGACAGTCTAGGGTTTTTAGGGTCTAGGGTTTTTAGGGTCTAGGGGTCTTAGGGTCTATGGTATTTAGGGTCTAGGGTTTTTAGAGTCCTGGTTTTTTGTGGTCTATTTTTTTTAGGATTTTTAGGGTCTAGGTTTTTTAGGGTTTAGGGTTTTTAGTGTCTAGAGTTATTAGAGTGTAGGGTTTTTAGGGCCTAGTGTTTTTAGGATCTAGGGTTTTTAGGTTCTAATGTTTTTGGGTCTAGGTTTTTTAGGGTCTAGGTTCTATTGTCTAGGGTTAGGGTCTCGGGTCAGCGGGTTAGGGTTTATGATTTTTAGGGTTTAGGGATTTTAGGGTTTAGGGTTTTTAGGGTTTAGAGTTTTACGGTTTAGGATTTTTAGGGTTTAGGGTTTTTAGCACTGACACAGAGAACTACAGTGTTTCAGCACAATGCCAAAAGGAGATAGCACACTCAATGTGACAGAAGTCTCACACATGATATTGCACTCAAGATCTGTGTCACATCATTGACATAAAGATTCACAGCTCTCAAACACACTCTCCCAACACTCTTGCCAACTGTGAAAGCACTCTCTTAACGTGTCAGTCTGACTCAAACAGTGATTAACACCTTTGCAGTGCACTAAGCACTGATGCACAAGCAGACTCCATGTAGATTACTATAGCAACACTCTCCCCCCTTACATATTACTCTCAAAATTTGTAACAGCACAAGTAAGGTGGTTCCCGACCTGCACACATCGACATAACACTCATGCAGAGTCATAGTAATCAAGCCTGAATAACAACACTCACTCCCAGTGTCATAGATTCTTGCACAGTGTTTCATCGTGCTAGCATGGTCACAACACTAACACTAAAATTCACAGCTTGCACACACACTGCCACAGCACTCTCACAAAGTGGCCCATTACTCTCGCACATTGTCACAGCAATTATGACCAGTTTTGTAGGGCTCATGTACATTGTTGTAGTTCTCATAAAGACTGTCAATGCACTCACGTATAGAATCAAAACACTTAACAATATACTCACAGGAGTACCTCACACTGTCAGAGAACTCACAAGCAGTTTCTCAGCACTCTTGCCCATGGTGTAAATGCAATTACAAAGGAATCACAGAATTCACACACTCAATCAGAACACTCACCAGTGGTCAAAACACACTCTCCCTGGGAAAGAGTAGTCTCGACCAGAGTTTTCTCACCCTCACTGTGTCACAGCTCTGAAGCACAGATTCACACCTGAAACCCACACTGTTTCAACCCTCTTGTAAAGGGTCACATTACTCTCGCAAAGATCACAGCAAACAGGTACAATTTTGTAGATACACACACACACACACAAATGCACACACACACACACACACACACACACACACACACACACACGCACACATTGTCAGCACTGTCTAAGCTGGCTTCAAAGTGTTAAAGCACTCCTTCAAGGGTTATTTTCATATTCATAATTAGGGTAGGGTTAGTGTTAGTGTTAAGTTTAGGTATAGATTCAGAGTTGGGGTAACATTAGCATTAGGGTTAGCTTTGGGGTTTGAATTGGTGTGGAGTTAGCATTAGGGTTCTGGTTTGCAGTATCTAACAATGTTAGCTCCTTCACTCTGTGTCACAGCACTGACAAACAAATTCATAGCACTCACACATTTTGTAAGTACTCTTTTACAGCGTCAGAACACAGTTGCCCAGTTTTTTTTGAACTGATGCCATGTATCAAGAATTGACATAAACGTTCCCTCCATCCACAAATAATGTAACAGCACTCTCTCAAAGGGTCATATTATTCCCACAGAGTTTCTCAGTGCGTGCATAGGGTTTCAGTGTAGCACTCATTGTCACTAACAGAAACACAGCTTGGACATACTGTCTCAGCACTCTGGAGATGTGTTAATGAACTCTCTCAGAATTAAGGTAGCATAAGCATTAGGCTTAGGGTTACTGTTATGATCGGGTTAGGTTTAGCACTAGGGTGAAGGTTAGGTTAAAGTTACAGTTAGGCTTAGACTATGGCTTACGATTAGGTTTATGATTATAATTAGGGTAAGAAAAATGTAGAGTTGTATCTCTCTCACACTGTGTCACAGCACTGACAAACAGAACCAGTGTTTATGTCAATGCTTGATACAAGGCATCAATGTGAAATCACTGTGCAAGTGTGTTCTGATGCTCTAAAAAGAGAGCTTAAAAAATATGTGAGTGCTATGAATTTGTCCTATAATTAGTTCTCACATTAGTTCTCCAGGTGTCCCCACAGAATGTTCTCTATAATAGATACAGCATATAACTTCCCTTGTCATTACAGGGATTTCTCATGACATTCCAGGTGTCCCCACAGGATGCCCACTATTATATATACAGTATATGTCTTACCTTGTCCTGTACAAGGACTTCTCTCACCATTCCAGGTGTCCCCACAGGATGCTGTCTTGGTTATATGTGTCGCATATATTCTCCCTTGTCCTCTACAGGGATTTTGCACATCATTAAAATCCCTCTAGGATATATACAGAATATATCCTCCCTGGTACTGTACAGGGATTTCTCACAACACTAATTTCTCACAATATTCCAAGTGTCCCCACAGAATGCCCTCTAAGATATATATAGCATATATCCTCTTATCTCATGTACAGGGACTTCTCACAATGTTCCAGGTGTTCTCACATGATGCCCTCTAGAATATATGTAGCATATATCCTCCCTCCTTGTCCTCTACAGCATCTTCGCAAAACATTTAAGGTCTCCCCACAGGAAGACATATTGGATATATACAGCATATATCCTCCTTGGTCCTGTACAGGAATTGGTCACAACAATCCATGTGTCCCCACAGAATGCTCTCTAGGATATATATAGCATATATCTTCCCTTGTCCTGTACAGGGAGTGCTCACAACATTCCAGTTGTCCACACAGTATGCCCTCTAAAATATATATAGCATATTCCTTCCTTTGCCCTCACAGGTCTTCTCACAGCATTCCAGGTTTCTTCAAATGATACCCTCTAGAATATATATAGCATATATCTTCCCTTTCCTGTACAGTGATTTTTATTACTTTCCAGCTGTCACCACAGGATGGCCTCTTGGATATTTCATATATATCCTCCCGTGTCATGTACAAGGACTGCTCACAATATTCCAGGATTCCATCTAGGATAGATACCGCATATATCCTCCCATGTCCTTACAGGGATGTGTCACAACATTCCAGGTGTACCCACAGTATGCCCTCTAGGATATATATATATATATATATATATATATATATATATATATATATCTTCCCTTTTTTTAAAATATAAATCTTATTTTGAATTTTTTAAAAAAATATTTATTTTATGCTGGACATTATTATGCATGCCTTTTAAAAATTAAAACAAACATTTATAAACAATATTTTGGAATTTGGGCATAGGTCTTTCCAAACTGCTTCCTGCTGGTAGGGAGCACTGTCATGGGGGAATCCTTAGAAGATGGAGAAATCCAGGCTGTAGTGGTCTGCAAGGCTGCATTCTCCCATTGACGTTGCTTTCGGGGATTGCTTGATCAAACCACATTAGTCTGGAAGGCATCCACAGCTTTTCATTCTCTGTGTAAAAAAAAATAGAAATTCTTTTCCCCAGTAACGGGTCCTTAGGCTGAAATTTTGAAGTCAAAACATTATATATATATATAATATATATATATATATATATATATTATATATATTATACTTACACATATGTATAATATATATATATATATTTAATCCAGCAGCATTTTCCTTCTTTTTATTAATAATGTACATTAAAAATTTTACATGGGGATCCCAGTTTCCTCTGCCTTTTCCCTCCAACCATCCCTCCCTCGCTCCTGGCCCCTCCCTTCCTCCCTCCCTTTTACCCTCATTCCTCTGTGACATGCAACTTGGCTAACCTCCCCTCCTATCCCCCCACCCCCATTCCATTTGTATGGCTATGCTATCCAGGTTGGGTCATGTAAGTCTGTCAAGTCATTTGAAGTAGGGACTAGGACTTCTCTACTGTCTCTAGGTTACAGGGATCCCTCCATGGTGGATATGTCTGCAAGGTCCTTTTGTGCACCAGGGATAGATCCTGTTTCTACTGTCTGAGGTCCCCCAGAATGCTCAGTCCTTCTAGCTGAGACCCACATTCAGGGGGGCTGAGTCAGTCCCTTGCTGGGTACCTACCCATCAGTCTGGGAGGCCCAAGCTCCTCCTTGTTCAGGTCAGCTGTCTTTGTGAGTTTCTGCAACCCGGTCTTGTCCCCTTTCTCTGCATCTGGATTCTGTTTCGACTCAGTGTTTGCTTATGGGTGTTTGCTTCTGTTTCCAACAGGTACTAGATTAGGACTCCATGATCGTGGATAATTTAGTTGATGATTTCACTATCAGGGAAGGGCATTTATGGTTGCCTTTCCATGGTTGCTCGAATTACTAGTTGGAGTCGGTCTTGTATTTCTCTATACCTTTTTTAGGTTCATTTTTCTCTTCAAACCAATAATGGCTCACTCTTTTATGTCCCCACCCCTGCCTCTCTCTCACCATTATTCAATCTATCTAGTCACACGTATTTTCCTCTCCTCCCCTTCTCTTTCTCCTAGTTCTCTCTCCATTAACTGCCCCCCCATTTACCATGTGCACTGGGTGACTTGTCTGTTCCCCCTTTTGTGAAGGACCATATATGAACCTCTTAGAAGAAACCTTGTATCCCAGTTTGTCTGGTGGTGTGTATTATAGGCTGGTGATCCTTTGCTCTACGTCTAAAATCCATATTTGAGAAAGTACATACTCTACTCCTCTTTTTGTGACTGGATTACATCGTTCACGAAGGTTTCTCCAAGTACCATCCATTTGCTTGCAAATTTCAAGATTCCGTTATTTTTCTCTGCAGCATAGTATTCCATTGTGTAGATGTGCCACATCTTCTTCATCCATTCTTCAGCAGTGAAACCTGGTCTGCCACAGATGGTAACTACAGCAATCTTTTTCATTTGAGTCCTGCTTGCTTGGTTCATATGGCATGCCATCAGCAGTCAAGGCAAGATTTTCTTTTCCAAACGACTAGTTTTGGCACAATGAAAGCAAACTCCATATGGAGGTGCTTCTATGCAAATCTTTCTTTATGAAGTAAAGTGGTGCTGATTGGAGCAGACATCACACTGTCATGAAAAGTCTTAGGTTATTAATAATCTTGAATGCCATACTCTGGTGGTGATTGAAAAGTTTGAAGGTCACCTATCTATCAAAGATACCTGTTTTACCTTGAAAACATGCCTAATTTGACTACATGTTTGATTGTTATAAATGACTAATTACTAATCTGTTTTTCATTTTTTCTCTTCTTTTATTTTACATGTCTATCACAGTTTCCTCTCCCTTCATCCTTCCCTCCATCCCTCCCTCCCTTTTACCATCTCTGCCACCTTACATGCACCCAACCACACTCTGCACATATTCCCTCACCCCCTTTCCAAATGTAGGGCTATTCTATGTAGGTGGGATCATGTAAATTTGTCAAGTATTTAGAAGTAGGGACTCGGGATTCTCTCCTGTCTCTAAGTTAAGGGAGTATCCCTCCATGGAAAATGTGTCCTCAAGGTCCTTTTGTGCACCAGGAAAACATCCTGTTTCCACTGACTGAGGTCAC
Source organism: Cricetiscus sungorus (assembly GCA_030556225.1). Classification (NCBI taxonomy): domain Eukaryota; kingdom Metazoa; phylum Chordata; class Mammalia; order Rodentia; family Cricetidae; genus Cricetiscus; species Cricetiscus sungorus. The sequence continues at coordinate 6,882 of JANBXA010000409.1, read as the reverse complement.
TTTGACTGCTCAGAGCCAAAGTAAAATCCAGATTCAGAGAGAGAGGACAAAACAAGGTTGCAAAACACATAAAGACATCTGACCTGAACAAGGAGGAGCTAATGAGTCCCCTCAGGCAGATGGTAGGGAATCCAGCATGAAACTGACTCAGAACCCCTGAATATGGGTCTCAGCTAGAAGGACTAACCTGTTTTTCTTAATTATACATTATTTTAAATAAGCTGCATCAGTGCAATACCTCAAACAAGAGTAGAAACAGATATTCAGTACAATAAAAACAACTTTACATTTGTATCAATATACCATAGCCCATATCAATGTAAAATAATTGAGGTTAATAATTCCTTTTTGAGTTATATTCCACCTATAGGATGACAAAAGTATATAGAACCAAAGAGTTAGGTAACCAAAAATTACCCTTACCACCTATTGGGTGTAGCGTGTATAGTTTCCTCCAGCCTGAATGAGAAACATATTTACAGAATATCATCTCCCATTAATTGGGTATATGAATATTTTATTTTCTAGACATCCTTCTTCTGTCTGAGGGCAAAGGCATCTTTGGGAAATGATCATATTTTTTTACAGTAATTCTCCAGGAGTCCTGTGTAAGCTATTTGTTTTTTTGCATGGACACTGTTGTGGCAGGTTTCCCTGCCGGCTGCCGCTGGTTCTGCCGCCATGGTCCCAGAACCACGTGTGCCCCAAATAACACTCAGGAGACTCTATATTTGATACAATCCTGTTGGCCAGTTACTGTTATTGTTAATGGGCTAGCTCTGCCTTAATTATTAACCCATTTTTACTTATCTAAGTATTTCCACGTGGTCGTCTTATCGGGGAGCCGCGGCATGCATCCTGCTTCTTCCTGGGGCTACATCTTGACTCCACTACTCACTTCCTCTTCCTCCTTGTCTCCTAGCCCCGCCTATCTTGCTATCTCATTGACCACAGGGCTTTATTAACCAGTATGAGAAACATATATACAGAATAACATCTCCCATCAGGACACTATGAGTGCATCACTATTTCTTAGCCCAATTGACAGTTTTGTATCCAATGTGTTTGTGTGTGTATTTATTTATCTATGTGGCTTTCTGCATTGCTACAATTATTCACACACCTAGTTTCTCCCCATATTTGCACCTATAGCTTGGGGTCAAACTGTTCTAAAAGTAAGAGAATGAACAGAAACAATAAATAGAAAAGGATTAAGATAGAGGACATTAATGCTATTGTCTCCATTCTGGAAATAAGAAAATTGGAGCATATGAAATATGTTTAAATATTCATCAATGTAGTTAAACGTTAAATGTAGATAATGATGCCTTCATTGTCATGTGTATATCACTGTGAGCATGTAGTTGTTCACTAGAGTTTAAAATAAGTATAACCCAAAAAAGAGTCTTGCATTTAGGAGAAAATCAGTGAGGCTATAAGGTTATTCCACTAGGGGTGGGCTTATTTTAGCATGTGGGAGCTGGACAAGAATGTGAAAGACTGTTGGATCATAAATGTTGCCTGGCAACCATGCTGGAATTCTATATTTTGGTATCATGGGCCAAGAAGCAGAGAGTGTCTTAAATGTAGTGTTATCACTGGCTATTTTAGTGTTTCAAGATAAGTATCTCATAAAACATTTAATGATGGCATTTGTGTAAATTGATTCTCCTAACCAAGTCATAGCCAAACCCCTGGAAGTTGGCATAAAGCTATTAATATTACCCAATTCCAGATTACCTAATATCAGGGAATATAGTCTGTGGAGGATCGGTTCAAAGACTGTTGACAAATATCATCTTCCCTTAGAAGTAAAACTATGGATCAAGAAGGTAAAAAGATTCACAATTATTCAACAATGGTGAATTTTTCATTGTTTGCATTCCTTCAAGAAGTTGTTAATCCATTTGTTACACTAGACTGAGGAATAGTTGGATAGCAGTTCATCACTAATGAGGAAGCCGCCCAACATCAACAATCTGATATCCTCTTAAACCCTGGATCCACAATAACATGTAATCATTTACACATTTTACTACTGAAATCTGTGATTATATAATTGCTAGCCCATGGTGTTTGGCCCAAGTTTATGGGAGTCAAGTAAGAGACAACTTGTGGTTGTTCAGTATGACAGACTATATTATCCTTTAATTATGTAATTATTTAATTATTAAAATTGGACAATAGATGATATATGATAAGTGGATTTTTACGCCTTGTTGGAGATAATTGTGGCAAGACATTACATTATTTAATTACTTGAATCACATACACACACAGACACAAATTGAGAGAGAGTGAGGATGAGGAAGAAAGAGAGAGAGAGAACCTGACCAATCAGACATTTTACAAGCGTGAGCTGCTGCAGCTGAAGGATGGGGCTCTATATAAATCACCCTCCATAACAACCTGTCTCTCTGACATTCAATCCTGGAATAACCACTTTAACTATTAGTGTTATATCTGAGACTGTTTGTGGGTTCTCACAGAACCAGATTCAAGTCCAGTAAACACACAGTACTGAAACACAGAAGCCCAGATACGAACACAACAACATACACCCAGAGAGAGAGAGAGAGAGACAGAGAGAGAGAGAGAGAGAGAGAGAGAGAGAGAGAGAGAGAGAGATGTTCTAGGACACCAGATAGTTCTAGTTCCTTGTGTTGATTTCAGAATCTTCTCTATGTATGGTAACATATGAGATGATACCTGGACAAGGCAAAAAATATAATGTGCTTTCTAAGATTTGACCGTGGGATTTCTACCTGAGCTTAAGTCAATATGCGCTAATTAGGAAAACAAATGGCTATGGAAACTGCATGGGTGTCCTGCTTATAGAGAGGAATCTCATCAGGGGAGGTGTCAGCAGTAAAAGCTGGCTTGGCAGGGATGTTGTTGTTGTTGTTGTTGTTGTTGTTGTTGTTGTGTGTGTGTGTGTGTGTGCATGCGTGTGTGTGCATGTGTGTGTGTTTATTACTCTTCTGTGGTTTTGTGAATTGCTACAATTATTCACTCACCTACCTTTCCCCATAATTGCACCTATACCATGTTTTCAGTTGTTGAAATTCTGTGCAAATATTGTTCAATATTTCCCCCATGTATATTTTTCAATTCTCCTAACACATAATATTACAACTATGCATAAACTCAGCATTTGTTGGGCAAAAACTTGAACTTTAAAAAACATTGGGTTATCATTGTAGATATCTTGGCATTGCCCTAGTGCCAGAATTCACTTGATACTTATAATGGCACCTTCTAATGCAGCACCTTTGTAGCATGTAAGTTTCCGCCAGCCCGCCAGCCCGCCAGTCTGGGCCCACAGCCGCGCCAGCCCCAAATAACACTCAGAGACTCTGTATTTGATACAATCCTGTTGGCCAATTGCCATTACGGTTAATGGGCTAGCTCTGCCTTAATTATTAACCCATTTCTACTTATCTAAGTATTTCCACATGGTCGTCTTATCGGGGAGCCGCGCGGCAGGCGTCCTGCTCCTTCCCCGGCTACATCTTGACTCCACCTACTACTTCCTCTTCCTCCTCCTAGTCTCCTAGCCCCACCTATCTAGTTTTCTATTGGCCACAGGGCTTTATTAACAGTATGAGAAACATATATACAGAATCACATCTCCCATCATCTCCTCTTTTCTGTCTAAAAAGAAGGGGTTTAACCTTAACATAGCAAAATATACCATACAACAGTTATCAAATAAGAATCACAGTTAACAATATTTAGTCCATTAACATTTTGTAAGACTTAAAGAAAATATCATCTATCCTATCTTTGTCAGTCTAAAGACCTATATGTAACTTATTTTTAATCCTAACTAAGAAAAACTATAATCATAACTATCTGTCTTCAACTCCTTCAAAGACCACAGAAGGATAATATATAAACTCTAGAAATGACAGAGACAATGCATTGCCTGGTCAGTCACCCGAAGTTCTTCTGTAATGTTCCATCTTCAGCCCATAGGCCATAATGTGTGTCCAGACTCCTCAATAAGGCAGGAAACTTTTCTCTGTGTCCTGTAGACTATCTGGCTGTCTGGCAGCTTCTTCCATGAAACAGGAATCCTGTAGCAATGTCCATCTTGCATCAGCAGTTACCTTTTTGTGGGTCCTGCATGTCCAGTTTCTATAACATAAAGTCAAACAGTTCAGAAGAGCAGTACCTTGCCCAAATGGCTAGTGTTGCCATATTAGAAGCAAACTCCATAATGTGTTTCCTCGATGTCCATCTTCCTTTCTTCTGTAGGTGGTGTTACCAGGAGCAGTTTGCCTCACTGTCAAGAAAAACCCTAAACCATTTTAAATGCCATATTCTGTAGGTCTTTGAAAGGTTTGAAGAATGCCTATCCATCTCAAATACATCTCTATATATCTAGAAATCCAAACTAACTTAACTCCCATAGGTAACTCTCTATAATCTGTACTAAATTATTACATTACATTTTCTAATGAGCTATATAAACACAATACCTAAACAAGAGGAGAAATATACATATCACAAAATTGACCTTAAATTGTATCAATAAAAGAAAATCCATTCCAAAGCAAAGTATTCATATCTATACCTTAATTCCCTTTTTTACCTTTACAAGGATTGCTTGTGTCATTAACCATTTATAACCAAGCCCATATAAATGAAAACAAACATTTATAAACAATATTTGGGAATTTGGGCGTCGTTCTTTCCAAACTACTTCCTGCTGGTAGAGGGCGCTGTCATGGGGGTCCAAAGAAGACGCAGAAATCTTGGCAGTAGTCTGCAAGGCTTTGTCTCAACTGCTTTAAATGTTGGATCACCTGGGGAGTTGTTTCAGGGGGTCTGGCTTGATCAAACCACATAAGTCTGGAAAGAATCCATAGCTTTTCATTTTCTGTGGAAATAAAAATAGAAATCCTTTTCCCCAGTAACTTGTCCTTAGGCTTGAATTTTTGAGTCAAAGCATTTTTAAAATATATAAATTGAATTAATCCAGAAGCATTTCTTTTATCAGTAGTTATTTTCTCAGTAATCAAATAATTTAAAGACAACAGAAGCGTGTATAATATCTAAAATATCTCTGTGTTTCCCATCTTTACATGGCTTTTTTATTACTCTATTTATTCTATTTCTATTTTTACATATTTTGAGACAGGGTTTCTCTGTGTAACTTTTATCTGTCCTGGAATTCACTGCATACCAGGTTTACTTTGAAATCACAGAGATCTGCTTGCCTCTGTCTGCCGAGTGCTGGGATTAATGGCGTGTGCCATTACATCCATCCATTTAATTCCTTTTTTCTTTTTAAACCATTGTATCCCGTTTCTTTATCTCTCCCAAGCCAGCGTATTTTTTAAAACACAGTGTAAACCTTCATTGCAGCTCTTGTACACACCAATGAATTGTTAGCAGAGCTCTTTAAAAGCCAGGAGGCTTTTTGCCGCTTATGCTAATTTTGGAAACTTCCCTTAAAGGAGCCGCGCAAATCTCTGTCTACAACAAAACAAATCCAACCGAGAAAATGCTGCTACTAAGAAGCCTTGCTAGTCTCTGTTCCTTTGTTTCTAAAATATTTCTTAAGCTCTTAGTAGTTTTAAGTGAAAGTTCTTATAGCCACGTTGGGCGCCATCTGTAGCATGTAAGTTTCCGCCAGCCCGCCAGCCTGCCAGTCTGGGCCCACAGCCGCGCCAGCCCCAAATAACACTCAGAGACTCTGTATTTGATACAATCCTGTTGGCCAATTGCCATTACTGTTAATGGGCTAGCTCTGCCTTAATTATTAACCCATTTCTACTTATCTAAGTATTTCCACGTGGTCGTCTTATCGGGGAGCCGCACGGCAGGCGTCCTGCTCCTTCCCCGGCTACATCTTGACTCCACCTACTACTTCCTCTTCCTCCTCCTAGTCCCCTAGCCCCACCTATCTAGTTTTCTATTGGCCACAGGGCTTTATTAACAGTATGAGAAACATATATACAGAATCACATCTCCCATCACACCTTCTAATATGTTATCTCTCCTCTATTCTTTCCCTGAATCGATTATTCTACTCCCTTATGCTCCCCTCCCCCCTCCACTTCTCACTTTCTCTTTCTGATAATACCCTCTTTTCTCCCCTCATACTGCAAACTTGCTCAGGAGATCTTTTTCCATTCCTATTCTCTGGTGTACAATATATGTCTCTGTTATGGTCCTCCTGGTTTCTCCTAGCTTATCTGTCTGTGTGGACAGTGAAAAGAAATGTAGGAAACTCTAGGAATTCCAAGTTTCATCATGGCCTATCACCTGTTGAGTGTTATTCATTTAAAAAAAAATAGGATATTGATTTGTGGGCATTTTGTTGGCACAAATGTATAATCTCATTTCTGTGAAATGCAATTTAGAAGAAGGAACAAGGATGTTGAAAACATAGAGAAACTTTGCCTCAAAATTGAAAAAAAAAGGCTGTGAATATAGTGCTGAGATGGACAATATTTTGACATTACTGTTGTTCTTTTGCTGCAGCTATTGCCTAAGAAACACAAACATGAGACTCAGTGCCCACTTGGAGTTTATTGATAGAAGGGAGAGAAAGGGGGTAGCTGATGGCCAACTGAAACAGGGAAGAGAGAGAAAGAGAGAGGAGGAGGAGTCAAAGTAAGAGAGAAGGGGCCCCAGAGAGAGAGAGAGAGAGAGAGAGAGAGAGAGAGAGAGAGAGAGAGAAGAGGTGCACTTACTTTAAAAGGGGGGCTTGTACATACCAACTAAAAGCTTGAATAGCTAGGTAAAGCCTCAGTTAATGAGGACATGGCCATGAGCATCCGCCCATCATCGGGAACAGGGTCAGGAGACTACTGGTATGAGTAAAATGAAGCTTAGTGAAAACAAATATGGCAAGACTGAGTATTGTTC
>JANBXA010000408.1:0-39933 GCA_030556225.1 Cricetiscus sungorus | reverse complement strand
AGTAACTGAGGATAATGGGGGGGGGTAAACATGTGCTGTAGGCATCCTGATGTAACAATCAAGAATTGCTTATTTCTCCTAAGTGTCTAGGTTGCCTGGCCTCTGTCCACTTTAATCTCTTCAGAGAACTCTGATTCCCCTGTGTTCCTAGACCAGGCCACAGGTAGATTGGTGTCTACAGAGGATATAGTGAGTTAACTTATGGAAGTTAAGTATGAAGAACCATTTACATATTTATTTATTTGGCTACCTAAATTATGATGGGGTCATCGATTAGGGGTTTGGCTACTATGCAATGCACAGCATATGATTGGAGCCAGAAGCAGTGTGCAGATCATGAAGGACACTCAGAGATCCAGTGGTTATTGATTACATAATAATATATTTAATAATTAAATGATTAAATAATTTAAAATACTGGATGGTTTTGGATCATCAATTTCCCAGAGGATGCACAAGAACTGACCCATAAAGACACAGTCACCACAGATTTTAAAATTTGAATAATTTAATAATCAGATTAGCGAGGATCTTGTCTAATGAACTGTTGGTGTTTTTTTAGAGATATAAGAATAAAAGCTGGAGAAGGGGTTGAGGTAATTCGGAATGAGTGTCCCAAGTGAGTGAGCTCCCAAGGTAAAGGACCACATGGGAGAGCATAGCAGGTTCCATAGCAGTGATGGTGACCAAGATAGGAGAGAATCACACAACAGGCAGATAGAGCTCAAATGAGGAGTTTATTTAGAAAGAGGAGTGAGGGAGAAGGGAAGAGACATAGAGGCACTGGAAATAATGGTGATGATGACAATAATGATAATAATAATAATAATAACAATAATAACAATAACAATGACAATAATATCCCACCCGTGACCGCGCACCACGATCCACACAGCAGGGGCCTCACGGGAAACCACACTACAGAGAAACCTGGAAAAAACAGAAAACAGAAAACCAGAAACATCTAGAAAAGTAATAAACAGTTTTAAATTAAAAACGGGAGTACCAGAGCCTAAACGCAGGAAGTGCACTCAGGGGATGCTGGGAAATGGAGTCCCGCGCCCCCAGAGTCCAAAATCAAAGTCTTTGGGCTGAAAAGAAGGAAGGAGTCCCAGAGGGTGGTGGGAAATGGAGTCCCGAGACCCCAGAGTCTGAAAGTGGAATTCCCTGGGCAGAAAAGTAGGAATAGTACCCGGGAAATAGCGTACCACATCCCGCAATCAAAAAGAAGAGGTTCAGGTACTGAAAAGTTGGAAGCGAACCCTGTGCATATTGGGAAATGTAGTCCGATGGATTTAGAGCGTGAAACCGGAAGTCCTGGAGCTGATAACCCGGAAGCAGCCTCTGAGTACTCTGGAAAATGGAGTCCGCAGGCCCCAGAGTCTGAAACCATTAGTTTGCAGATGGAAAAAGAGAAAGCGGCCCCAGAAGATTCTGGAAAATGGAGTCCTGGGCCCCCAGACTTAAAAAAAATTCTCCGGCAGTCACGGCTTAGGTCGGCTTTTGTGGCTATCTCCAAGTGGAAGTTCCACCTCTGAGCCATTGCTTGACATCAGACTTCAAGTCCCAGATTCACTTTTTCAGGAAGTCCCGCCCTTCCTTTCTGGCCCATACTTCCTGCCTCCGCAAACACAGGAAGTTGCCCACATGCTGTAGCCCTGCAGACCCAACAATTGCTGAGTTGTGGCCTGGAGTCTGCCGCTCTAGTGGATTTCTGTGAATTTGAGGACACCCTGGTCTACAGAGTAAGGTCCAGGACACAGGGAAACTCTGTCACAAACACCAAAAGAAATGAATTAAGTAAATAAGTGAATAATTAATTAATATTAAATAAGTAATGAGAAAAATATACTAGAAAACAACAAGATTAATAATAATCATTAAAAAAAAATTGACCTGTGCAGTTTATTGAGCGAGTTCCAGGACAAGTCTTGTTTTATTTCAGAACTGGCACCAAAGGATCGATTCCTGCTCTGTGAGTGCTGCTGTGGGGAATTGTGAGGGCAGCATGGATGAGCACAGAAGCTGCAGCATGGTGAGTGAGGTGATGGGGAGGGTGGGATGGGGAGTCATGAAAGTCTGTTTGGCGTCCTTCCAGGAGGAGGCTGGGCTGGAATGTGGTGCCACATTCAGTGTACTGTTTGGCCCATTGTGGCCCTAGCAGCTCCCCTGAACAGAGTATGGCCTATTCATACTTCACCTAGTGGGCTGTTTCTGAGGAAAGGATTTGTATCACAGAGCATTGTGTAGAAACTTTTTGTAGTCAGCTCCGTTATGATTTTGGTGCACAGGGATGGCAATTTACAAAACAAGAAGAGGCTCAGTTTCTCCAGTGCCTTCTAGGAGTTCTGCCCTTCACATCTAATGTTTAGGGGTCAGATCCATGCAGAGTTATTGTCATTGTTTTGCCACTAAAATATCTTGTCTTCTGTTTTAGAAACAAGCTAAATAAGAAGATCTTTTTTACATACTGATTTCAGTTCCCTCTCCCACTCATCCTTCCATTCCCCCTAGCAATCTCCCCTTTCCATCTCCTATACATTTCTCAGGGAGGCTGAGGTCTTCCAGGAGGGATCATCTATATCTGTCCAGTCATTTGAGTTTTGATCCAGGCACTCCCCCTTGTATCTAGACTAAGGGAGTATCTACATTTGGAGGTAATTTTGTGCATGCTCTAAATGACATTATTTAATTCTTTTTCATATATATATGTATATATATATATATATGTATGTGTGTGTGTGTGTATGCATGTATATAATTTTTTAAATAATATAATTTAAAAGTTTTAGATGTCGATCTCTGTCTCCACTACCCCCTCCCTCCCTTCCTCCCTCCCTCCCTCCCTCTCCTCGCTCTCACACTCTTTCCCTCCTCACATGCACCGGGACCACCCTCCCTTTTCATCTCCCCACCCCCAATCCACATGTAGGGCTATGCTATGCAGGAGGGGTCATGTAAATCTGTCAAGCCATTTGAAGTAGGGACTAGGATTTCTCTCCTGTCTCTAGGTAAAGGGAGTATCCCTCCATGGGGTAAGTGGCCACACCAGGAATACATCCTGTTTCTTCTGTCTGAGGTCCCTTAGACTGCTCAGTCCATCTAGCTGAGACCCATATTCAGGGGGTCTGAGTCAATCCCATACTGGATTCCCAGCTATTGGTCAGGCGGGGTGACATTAGTTCCTCCTTGTTCAGGTCAGCTGTCTTTGTGAGTTTCTGCAACCTGGTCTTTTCTCTTTTCTTTGAATCTGATTTCTAGTTCGCCTCAGTGTTTGGTTATAGGTGTTTGCTTCTGTTTCCAACAGGTACTAGATGAGGGCTCCATGATGGTGGATAATTTAGTTGATGATCTCACTATCAGGGTAGCCTTTCCATGGTTGCTCAAATTACTTGAAGTCACTCTTGTAGTTCTCTAGACCTTTCTTTAGGTTCAGTTTTCTCTTCAAACCAAAATGGCTACCTGTTTTATGTCCTCCTCTCTCTCTCACCCTGACTCAATCTATCTAGTCACACGTGTTTTCCTCTCCTCCCCTTCTCTTTCTCCTAGTTCTCTCTCCATTCACTGCCCCTCCCCATTTCCCATGTGCTCTGGGAAACTTCTGTCTTCCCTCTTTTGTGAGGGACCATATATGAATCTCTTAGAATACAACTTGTATCCCATTTTGACTGGTGGTATGTAGTATAGGCTGGTGATCCTTTGTTATAGCTGTAAAATCCATATATGAGTGAGTAAATACCCTGTTCCTCTTTTTGTGACTGGGTTACCTCATTCAGGATGGTTTCTTCAAGTTCCATCCACTTGCCTGTGAATTTCAAGATTATGTTACTTTTTCTGCAGAGTAGTATCCATTGTGTAGATGAAGCACATCTTGTTTATCCATTCTTCAGTTGAGGGGCATCTAGGTTGGTTTCAGGTTCTTTCTATTACAAATAATGCTGCTATGAACATAGTTGAGCACATGTTTTTGTTGCATGGATGTGGGTCATTTGGGTGTATACCTAAGAGTGGAATTGCTGGGTCCTGTGGTAAGCTAATTCCTATTTTCCTGAGGAACCATCATACTGATCTCCAAAATGGCTGTACAAGTTTGCACTCCCACCAGCAGTGAAGGAATGTTCACCTTTCTCCACATCTTCTCCAGCATGAGTTGTCATTGGTGTTTCTAATTTTAGCTATTCTGGCAGGAGTAAGATGGTATGTCAAAGTTGTTTTCATTTTCATTTCCCTGATAGCTAAGGATGTTGAGCACTTTCTTAAGTGTCTTTCAGCCTCTTTTATTTCCTCTACTGAGAATTCTTTCTTCAATTCTCTACCCCATTTTTTAATAGGACTAGTTGGTGTATTGTTGACTAGTTTCTTGAGTTCTTTGTATATTTTGGATATCAGCCAGTTGTCAGATATAGGATTGGTAAAAAAAAAAAAAAAAAAAAAGAATTCCCCATCTATGGGCTGCCATTTGGTCTTGTCAATTGTGTCCTTTGCTTTACAGAACCTTTTAAGTTTGAGGAAGTGCCACTTATTAATTGTTGATCTCAGTGTCTGTGCTATTGGAGATATGTTCAGGAAGTGGTCTCCTATAACAATTTGTTCAAGGGTACCTCCTACGTTCTCTTCCAAGAGGTTCAGTGTGGCTGGATTAATGTTGAGGTCTTTGACCCATTTGGACTTGAGTTTTGTGTGTGGAGATAGGCATGGGTCTATCTGCAGTCTTCTACACACCATCATCCAATTCTGCCAGCACCATTTGTCTTATAAGTTCAGATATGACATGCCCTCATTCTCGTTGAATTTTAGGAAGTCCTTAATTTCTTTCTTTGTTTCTTCTTTGACCCAGGTGTGGTGCAATGTCCATTGTTCAGTTTCCATGAGTTTGTAGGGAGTCTGCAATTTGGTTTGTTGTTGAATTCCAATTTTAAAGCATGGTGGTCTGATAAGGTACAGGGGACTATTCCAATTCTTTTGTATCTGTTGAGGTTTGTTATGCCTCCTTGTATGTGGTTGATTTTAGAGGAGGTTCAATTTGCAGCAGAGAAGAAGGTATATTCTTTTGTGTTTGCTTCTAGTGTCCATTTGATTGGATGATCATTGGCCAGCTGTGAGATAATGTCTATCTTTGTAGCTTAAGTGTATTTTTTTATGCAGCAGAATGAAGAATTCTGTCTTCATATCCATTCTGTTAGCCTGTGTCTTTTAATAGGCGAGTTTATACCATTAATGTTGAGGAAGAGTAAGGACCATTGATTGTTAATGTTTGTTTGTTTTAGATTTGCTTTTGGCAAGAGTATTGTGAATATATTTGTCCTTTACCCTCGGTTTCTGGTGAAGTGGGATTATTTGTTGCCTACATCTTTGTGAGCATAGTTAATTTCCTTGGGATATAGTTTTCTTTCCAAAGTTTTCTGTAGGGCTGGATTTGTAGATACGTATTGTGAAAATCTGGCTTTGTCATTGAATATCTTGTTTTCTCCATCTTTAGTGATTGAGAGTTTTTCCTGGGTATAGTAGCCTGGGCTGTCTTCCGTGAACTCCTAGTACGTGTACAACATCTATCCAGGACCTTCTGGCCTTGAGGGTTTCCATGAGAATCAGGCGTAATTTTGATAGGTCTGCCTTTATATGTTACCTGTCCTTTTTCCCTCGCTGCTCGTAATATTCTGTCTTTATTCTGTATGTTGGGTGTTTTGATTATTATATGTCAAGGGGTCTTTTTTCTTTGGTCCAGTCTATTTGGTGTTTGTTATGCTTCTTGTACTTTCATGGGCATGTCCTTCTTCAAATTGGGAAAGATTTTCTGGATGATTTTGTTGAATATTATTTCGGCCCCTTTGAACTGGTCTTCCTTACCTTCCTCTGCCTATTATTCTTAGGTTTGGTCTTTTCACAGTGTCCCACATTTCCTGCATGTTAAGGATTTGTTGGATTTATGGTTTTCTTTGGTCGATGAATCTATTTTCTCTAGTTTATCTTCACCACCTGAGATTCTCTCTTTTATCTCTTGAATTCTTTTGGTTATGCTTGTGTCTGCAGTTCCTGATTGTTTGCCCAGATTTACTATTTTCAACATTCCTTTGGTTTGTGTTTTCTTTATTGTCTCCATTTCCGTTTTCAATTCATAACCCATTTCCTTCACCTGTTTAATTGTTTTTTTTATTATTATTCATTTCTTCCCATTTTTGTTTGTTTTATCTTCTACTTATTTAAGGCATATTCTCTACTCTTCTTTGAGGGCCTCTATCATTTTTATGATGATAATTTTTAGGTCATTCTCGTCTGATTCATTTGCTTTGTTGTGTTCTGGTCTAGTTGGTGTAGCTTCCCTAGATTCTAATGGTGTTATGCTTGTCTTTCTGATGTTAGGTGTTTTCTTGTATTGCCATCCTCCCATAGCTTCTTCCAGTAGGTGTTAGTGGGGATTATTCCTCTCTCAATGGATTTAGGTGGCTCAGAGTTTCGATGTCTGTAGTTCTGGGTGGTCCAAGCTCTCTAGGAGGTCTCTCCATGGGCAAGGGGCTGATGATAGGGATCAAAAATAAGGCTCCAGCATAGGAGAGCTGAGGCCTTTTTGGTGGAGGCTAGCTTGCAGGATATTTCCTCAGGGATAGTCGGGTCTAGCTCTAGCCAATGTCTCTAGCCATGGCCTGTTGACGGGGACAAAGGCTGGGCTGGTACTATGGATGTTTCCACACTGAAAGGTGGGTCTAGCTGGCACTCTCCAGCTGAGTAGGGCCTCTTTGCAGCCTGACATAGAATTTTCTCTGTATTGCAGGCTAGCCCCAATCTCCTAGAGATCTGCCTGTCTCTGCCTCCCAAGTGCTAGGTTAAATGCAAGTGCCAAAAAGAGACATGTATAATGGCATTCTTGTGTTGGACAACAACACAAGCTGTTTTGTGGAAGAGTGGAATCATTGATATAAAGATTTATCAATTCTTGGTGGATAGTTAGTCTGTCAAAATAGAATTTAGTTGAGGGAGTGCTCTCCGTAAAAATAATAATAATAATAATAATAATAATAATAATAATAATAGCAATAGCAATAAAATGGTTTCATGCTAACCAGTCATGTTAGAGATTAGGATGCTAAAATATACATTTGATCCACAAGATAGTCCAGATATTTGGCTCCAAACGATAGCAATGGACTAAGCACTGATTTACAAACAGCCCCAATGCCCATCTTCTTTCCATGGAACAGAGCTTTTACAAGCTGTTCATGGGTGCATTACTGCCTTACAATGAACATTAGATCTTCATAAGCCATAAACTTCTAGAGAAAATTATGGCTCTATCATATGGGCAAGGTGAGCCCATGTAACAACTGTTTGAAAAAGAAGAGTGATGTGTTGAGGGCTGGAATGAGCAAGAACATTTGTCTAGGTCCTCACTCATGGAGAAGTAACATCGCTCCTTCTGAAACCCAGGACAGTGCTTAGCAGAGCAAATAACAGCCTCAGGGTTCTAGGCTTAGGTGTTTATTATTAGGCTTTGAGCTATTGAGAATAAAATAGAGCTCGTCCTTTGAAACAAGGAAGATGCTTGGGAGAGAATGCAACTGTTTGTGGCCAGGGCCTTTGTGGAGGAGTTGCTTGAGATCCAAGTAACACAACTCTTCCAACCACATGGAGCTGTGATTATTGGGCCCATGACTACTAAGCACTTAGTCTGTAATGTCATTGGGATTCCCTCTATTCCCCCTGTACTTCACTGTTTGAGTAGGCTTCTCCTGAGTTTGTCCCATTGAATGGTAACTCCTGTTGTCTTCCTAGAAGCTCCCTACTTCCTTCCATTTCTCCATGGAAGTAGTGTAAAAGACACAATTCCTCATTAGAAGCTTACTTATAATAAGACACAGCTTCAGAAAAACCTTAATTAAGCTCTCATCTTGTCTTTTTTCTGCCTTTCATACTTTTCTCATCTTCTGGCATTTCTTTCTAAAAACCTGTCAGTAAAGTGTGACCCGCTGTTTCATGTTACTTCTGTACAATGAAATAACTATGGTGCTATTTTTTCTGTTGAAGGCTTATTATTGCCTTACTGGGCCAATGTGCACTATCCTGTCACTATTTAAAATTCCTCAAAATATAAGCTGGAATCAGACATTGAAATAATTTAAAGATGGAAACATATGTGGAATGCAAAGTCTATTTTAATGAGCCAGGTTGTGGTGGTCCACACCTTTAATCCCAGCACTCAGGAGGCACAGGCCAGTAGATCAATGTGAGATCAAGACCAGCATGGTCTATCAAGATATTCCTAAGACTACTAAAGCTGTTTAGTGTACAGTGAAATTCTCTCTCAAAATAAAACCCAACAACAATAACATCAAAAATATCCATTTGTTGTAGGTTCTCTCCTCTTTGAGCATTAGCCAGAAATGAATGCAATTTGTCATTACAGACATTTGTCTTTATTTCTTAAATCTGTGGGCAATGTCTTTCTCTCCTCTTGATTACCCATTCTTAAACTAAGTGACTATATGTCCTCAGTGGTTTTTTTGGAACCAAGCTTCTTAAAAACTTTATTTGTGGATACCAATTATTTTTATGGATATATTTAATAAAAATAAATCATTAATTTATAACACTGTTTATTAAATTAAAATACAGTTCTTTGAACCATAGCAGGAGATTACCCCCATTTCTATAGAGAGCTCTAGACAATGTGGTGTCGCTGTTTGGAACAAATATCAGTAGTTGGAGGGTCAGAAACAGAAAAGTTTAAGTATACTTTTCAATTAACTTTGTTAAAGTCTGTGTATTTAAGTTCTAAAAACATAGAATTGAGGGTAGCCGGGTAACACTGCTCAAGATCTCAGTTTACCTGCATAAGTTTCCCTTGGTTTTGTGACAAAAAGTTGGTGGTATTTACATCTTATTTTCTTCTCTACTTCCCCTTTGTTCTTTCCAAAATATTTTACACCTCTAGACTTCTGCATGATTGTTGTTGATATAGAAGCTATTCTGTGTCAATATATGTACTATGTTTTTCATAATCATATTGAGATTCTAACTGTTTTCCATTTGCATGAATGTATGAAATCAGATATTTTGTAATGTGTCAGGGATTTAGTTTACACTAAATGTTGCATGTTGCAAATGTATCTTATACAGGATATGCACACTAACTCACCAAGTTCTCATTGATTATTTGTTTACTTTTTTATTTATGTACTCTCTTTCATTCTTGTTTTAATCTGGAAATCACATTTACTATCTTGCCTAAACAGTATATGGTTCTTAGAAAGTGGCTCAGCACATATTCTACTTGGGGATGACCTGAGTTCAGATACCAAAACACAAAATTCTAGGCTCAATACAACCTCACTACCAGATGCAGTGTTTCTGACAATCTCGAAATGTCTCTCACACAAAATCTGAATATACAAAATTGGGAATCAACTTGTTCAAAATCCTTGTTACTAAAACAACAATGAGAGCAAAACCAGTAACATTGAGTGAGTGATTCGAATAACATATTCTTTCTTTTTTAATTTCATATAAAATTTTAGTAGTTATTTTACATACCAACCCCAGTTTCCCTCCCTCCCCATCTTCATCCCCAACATCTCTCCCTTCTTTTCCCTGTTTCAATAGTCAGAGAGTGTAAGACCCTCATTCCAGAGTTAACAAAGTCTGGATGAAGCCAATCTGTACTTTATCAAGACTGAGCAAGGTATCCCACCATAGAGTGTGGGCTCCAAAAACATAGTTCAAGCAAGCAACTGGGATGGATCCTTGTTTCACTGCCAGAAGCCCCTAGCAGATCCATTCACCGAGGTGTCAACCACAATCAGAGGGTCTAGTTTGTTGCCATGAAGGTCCCCAAGTTGTCAGTCATTACTCTGAGTTCTCACTAGTAATAGTAGATGTGGTGTGGCTTTGCTGGAGTGGGCTTCACCCTCTTAGAGGAAGCATATCAGGGTCAAACATTGAGGTTTATTATTCTCAGAATGCTGCACAGTGTGTCAGAAAACTCCCTGTTGCTTCTGAGTCGTGCTGTAAATACTTTAACCTTGAGGAATGCAGCAGCCTGCATGCTAACATGCCCCCAGCCATAACAATGACTAACTGAACCTCTGAAAATTTAAGTGTGATACCTCAATTTAATGTTTTCTTTGTAAGTGTTGCTCTGGTCCATGGAATCTCTTAACACAATGACAACCTAACAAAGGCAGATGTTATTTCCAGGGCCTGTGGTATTTCTGTGATAGGCTGTCCTTATAATACAATTTATTTCTGATGTGTTCTCAGTAGTGTTGTTCCAGTAGCATTATTCTCCCTTTATGTCTGTCTCTGGGATTTCTTTCTCAGGGCTATATGCTACTTAAACGTCCAAAAAATGGTGCATGTGTACCTCCTATTCAGGTTTCTTTAAATGGATTAGGTAAATGCATTTTAATGTCCATGTCATGAAAAAATTATGTGAACTCCAGACTTATATGAGTATATTGTCAAAAAAGTTTACATTTACATTTAGAGTATTATACTTGTTTGTCACACATATATGGGTTATTGTAGGATGCAGTGACCTATGATGATGTGCACATCCACTTCACTCAGGAAGAGTGGGATTTGCTAAATCCTTCTCAGAAATGTCTCTACATAGATGTGATGCTGGAGACCTACAGGAACCTCACTGATACAGGTAAGACTGAATTTTCTTTCAGTTTAAAAATAGGGGACCAAATGTTTCTTGGTTATTAACACTCTTCTGTAATTTTAATTGAGAAAAGGGAAACTTGGGTGAATAAGGCATGGTTCTAAGGTTCATTGAAGTTATTACCTTAAATTTTGTACAATTTACAATAATATAGCATATATTTTCTGTTATTTCAGGCTACATTTGGGATGACCATAATATGGAAGATCATTGTCAAACTTCTAGAAGACATAGAAGGTAAATTTTCATGTGTAAATTTATGCAAATTTGGCTCTGAAGATATTTTAATGTATCCTGGAAATTTTTTTGAAGAGCCACTCATGAACAATTAAAAAAAAATTAAGAAGATCAACAGTGAAAATAAGTGCAGCTTAAAGTATAGTGATGGTTATCATTTTCTCACAAAACCAAGTACCTCAGTAAAAGGTAGCTCTTCTGTGTTCGCAAGAAATTCATATAAAATTGGAAGGAAACAATGTCTTAAATGATACCACCATTTGAATTATAGCACCCAGAGATTTATGCTCTAGACATGCCAGTCTGTTGAGTTTCATACTATTTAAATATTTTAAACAGTATACACATTGCATAGGTCATATGTACATCTTCATGCCTTCTAAGAAAAAAGTTTATAGTTAATCAGGCATTAGTTATGTATTTGTGACTTTGCTATGCATATTGAAAGGGTCAGTTTATGGGTGCCAAGAATGATGTTGTGGAAAAACCTTAATCCCTATAACACATGTCTGTGAGGGAAAGAAAGTCAAAGGGTGTGATTGCAATGTGGAAACCTTTTATTTGTTATCCTTACATTAATAAGTATATCATATGTTGAGTCAGGTAGTTGTGGCCCATGATTTTAATTTTGGCATTTATGATGAAGAAATGGTGCATCCCTTAAGTTTGTGACCAGCCTGGTCTACAAAGTGAGTTCCAAGGTAGACAGTTCTACACAGAGACATTCTTTGTCAGGAAACCAAAAAACTAGAAGAATATATGTTACTCTAAAAACAATCCATGTAAATTTAGAATATAGAAAGAAGCAATGTACCTCTATATCTTACGACAGTGAGAAGAAATGAAAGATACTTAGTCCCCACTTTGAGGATATTTGTTGTGTGTGAAACAAGTTTAAAATTTATCAGTATTCCAACATCATCTGAAAGATATCAACAAACCCACACTGCAGTAAATCCCCATGACCATTGGAATACGTGAATGCTTCCATTTGTACTCGTATATTTGGCCAATGGAGTATAATTTATACTATGTAAAAACTGATAAATTCAATAAATATGTCAAAGCTCTGAGTTGGTCCAGTTCTTTTCAATTTTGTGAGAAATCTCATGTAAATATATGCCATAAATATGGGCCATAAAATAAAGACTCTTATTATGAATCACAAGTATCTTCAATGAAAACAAACAATACCTCATGAGGGAAGCCTTATAAATGTAAAACTCAAGATCCATTTCATGTTTACAATTAGGCCAAATTATAAATTTATTTTATACATTTACTAAGTTTCTTCAGTATTGTGCATGTGGTAAAGTTTTATATATGCTAATTATCTTTGCAGGAATGAAAGAAGCCAGAAGGCTACAAATCCTGTGAATATACGCAATGAATTTGTGAAAAACTTTGTAAGTTACAAGGATCTTCAAATGCATGTAAAAATTCAAACTGGAGAGAAACCATGTAGAAGTCTTGAGTATGGGGAAGTCTTCACATGTCACAGTTTCTTACAACTGTGTGAAAGAACACACACGGTAGAGAAAACCTATGAATATGGTAAATGTGGTAAAGCATTTGCAAGTATTTGTGAGCTTAAAATTCATATAAGAACACATACTGGAGAAAAACCCTATGAATGTAATCAATGTTGGAAAGCATTTGCAAGTAATAGTCTGCTTAAAAGACATAAAAGAACACATACTGGAGAGAAACCCTATGTATGTAATCAATGTGGTAGAGCATTTTCACTTGTCACTACTCTTCAATCTCATCACAGAACTCATACTGGAGAGAAACCCTATGGATGTAATCAATGTGGTAAAGCTTTTTCACAACACAACCATCTGGTATGTCATAAAAGAACGCATACTGGAGAGAGACCCTATGGATGTAATCAATGTGGTAAAGCATTCACAAGTAATGGTCACCTTAAAAACCATAAAATAACACATACTGGCGAGAAACCCTATGTATGTAATCAATGTGGTAGAGCATTTTCTCGTGTCACTACTCTCCAATCTCATCATAGAACACATACTGGAGAAAACCCCAATTGATGTAATCAATGTGGTACAGCTTTTCTTTACAACACAGCCATCTGGTATGTCATAAAAGAAGACCCACTGGAGAGAGTCCCTATGAATATAATCAATGTAGTAAAGCTTTCACAACACATGATGTGCTTAAAAGTCATATAAGAACACATACTGGAGAGAAACTTTATGAATATCTTCAATGTGGTAAAGCCTTTGCACACCCCAGCTCTCTCTTAAGTCATAAAACAATGATTACTTGAAAGACACTGAATTTGTCCCATGTGGTAAAGCCTCTCTATGTATCATTAGTCTTTATAATCACAAAAAAATCATAGTGCATAAAAACCCTATACATATAAGCATTGTTGTAAACTTGTGCACTTTGCTTAGCACAATAATCTTTGAGGACCCGAGAATACTCTTATAGAAAGAAATCTTACTAGAAAGATGTGGTATGATCTTCAGCCAACACACATTGATTTACATAGTGTACTGGAGTGACAAATATCTGACAAGTGTGAACAATCAGTTCAAGCATTACAATGTGTCTATTTTGTTCTCACATGTAAACCAAGTGCACAAAAGGGAACCCTGTTTCATTGTAACCGTTGTTTTTATTTACATAAAACCTGGGTCACATAAATTGTTTTCTCTAAGTCTAAATCTTCATGCTTTCTTTTACATGAAGCAATTCATATTGCAGGAAAACATTGAAGAATTTAAGACCCTCAACACATGGGTTACAAGAATGACTCCTCATAAGAGAAAATATTCACATATGGGAATCTGTTTAGAGATTTGATTTAATTTTAATTATGTGATGTCAGTATGTAAATTTGTGACTGTTCATGGTTTTTCACATTAAGGTTACAACCTTGAGAATTCCTGTAGGAGGAACTACAGTATGTTCTCAGAAAACTGACATAGGTCATGGCAATGAACATTTTATAATTTTCTTCATCTGTATCTCTAACCCTGTATATATTTTAAATCTTTTTTATTATGTTATATCAGGCAATAGGAAAGAAATCAGGGAAGAGAAAACCACATCATGTAAACAATATTGTGGGCATTTTAGATGCCATACTTGACATAATCTTAATAAATAAAATTAATTCATGTGGAGATTGTACATTAATAAGATCACTAAATGCAAGACATATGATAAATGAGTTTATTATTGCAGAACAACTTACACAGATGATAATAAATAACGGCAGAGGGGTTTCAGCTCAGAATACTGCAGTACCTGCTCTTCTGATTTGATCAGCAATATGGGAGAAGTGACAGAGAGAGAGAGATGGAATGGGCAGAGAGAGAGATATATGGAAATGGAGTGAGAGATAGAGGGAGTGAGAGTAAGAGAATTACAGAGATATTGAGAATGAGAAATGGTCCTGGGGTTCTTCGTCTTCTGTTCATGTATGCAGAACCAAAGGCACTGCATAAGTGATAACTTCTGAATTATCCATGAGATGATCTGAGCAGAAAGACTGGTTTCACAACAACCCCCCTCTAAATGGCATGTCCACTAAAGGCTCTGATTGGATCCTATAGACTAAGTGACAGGAACAGGATTTGGAACAGGGCAAACAAATAATACCACCATTTGTATACACATAGAAGCTAGCAGCACTTCCACCTAAACAACCCTGAGTCCCTGGATGTGGGGGCATTGGTGTGAGTCTGACTTCTTCCTGCTGGCAAGGGAAAATCTAGGGTGGGGGAGTCAGGTATTGTGGACTCAGCAGGATGCATTGTGGAGAAGTTTTCCCTTAGCTGCCAGTCTGGAGACCTCAGGCATCTGTTCCTTGAGTAGGTGGAGAAGGAGTGTTGAGTAAAGCTTCAGCCATAACAATGAGTTTCAGGTAGCATCATGCCATTCCCCACCCTCAGGGTACCTAAAGCAAGCCCTCCTCAGAATTCATCTCAGTTCATACTCTGCCCATTAGAGGCTCGACCTGAGGGTTGGGCAGATGCAAAAGCATCCACATTTAGATCCACTTGGATCCCAATTCCATCTCACTCACATGATCCCTGACCACCCTCCTACCCCATCTCCCTCCCCACGCCACAGGGAGGGTGATGCCTTCCAGGAGGGATCAACAAAACCTATCAAGACATTTGGAGTAGGGACTTGGCCCTCCATCCAGCCTCTAGGTGAGGGAGTATCCCTCCATAGGGAATGTGCTCCCAAAGTCCTTTTTGTGCACCAGGGATACATCCTGGTTCCACTGTTAGAGGCCCCTGAGACTGCCCAGGCCTTCTAACTGAGAACCATGTTCAGGGGGTCTGATTCAGTCCAATGCTGGTTTCCCATCAGTCAATGTTGGGGTCCATTAGTTCTCCCTTTTTCAGGCCAGTTGTCTCTGTGGTTTTCTGTAGACTGGGTCTTGTCCCAATTTTTTAATCACTCCTCTTTCTCTGTATCTAGATTTCTGTTTGGCACCATGTTTAGCTGTCAGTGTCTGCTTCTGTTTCCATCAGCTACTAGATGAGGGCTCTATGATGGTAGATAAGTTAGGGGTCAATCTCATTATCAGGGAAGGGCATTTAAGGTAGCAAATCCACTAGAACTAATTTCTTTTTTGCTCTGTATGTAATTTCTGGCAAGACTCTGTAACTCAGAGGATATTGGGGTTTTGTTTGTCTTTTGAGACAGGGTTTCTCTGTATTGCTTTGGAGCCCATCCATGAACTTGTTCTATAGACCAGGCTGGCCTTGAAATCAAATAGATTTGCCTGTCCCTGCCTCCTGGGTGCTGGGATCAAAGGTATGCACTGTCACTGCCTGGCTTAGGATGTTGTTTTATGCTTAAAAATATCATCATATCTGATATTTAATCTAGTAAAAAGCAGATTCAGAGTCTGAGCCCAGGTCTGATTAGCCCATGTAGAATCAGTCTGTCCCCGGGCATCTTATTATTGAAGAATTTGTCTTTTCAGTGGGAAAATAGCATCATGTTACATTAAATTACACATCAGGGAAATTCTCTTTAAATTTACCTTTTTTTAAAAAAAATTATTTTATTTTTTGCTGGACATAATTATACATGCCTTTTTTTTTAAATGAAAACATTTATAAACAATATTTGGGAGTTCGCGCGTCATTCTTTCCAAACTGCTTCCTGTTGGTTGGGGGTGCTGTCATGGGGGAATCCTAAATAGGATGTTGCTTATCAACCCCACTCTCAGTGCTCAGGAATCATTATGGAAGAAGTAGGAGAAAGTTAGAGCCACTGGATGGAGAGGTGCACAAGCTATTTTTTGGTTCTGTGATTAAAATGCCATAACCAACACAACTTAAAGAGTGAGGAGTTAATTGGCAGTATCTCTCATTTCTACCCAACTGATATGTGTGTCTCTCTCACTCCTCAATTATAATAAAAAATATTTCTAGAGATTGTCAATGTCTCTAGGAGGCAAAAATCACCTTTTTAAAGGAAAACTTTGGATGGAAATCATACTTTGAGATGACAGATACATAAAAGTATTAGGGGAAAACCTGAAGCTGGAAAACTTGTTTTAAATAAATGCTATTTGTAAACTGACACTAAAAATAATAATTTACTATTTTTAGCAGGGGAATGCAGTCGAAGACCAGTCCTCCACTATTTGGGGAAGGTTGTCATCTTGTTTGACCAAGTGACTGATCAGGCAGCTTAGGGAGGAGTGCGCACGGATTAGAGAGGGTGGAAGGTGACACCCGCCTAGACTCCAGGTCAGGTGAATCAACCCTGGAGATCAATGGGGTGACAGATGGTGCAGCCAGATTGCCCTCACATCTGAATTTACTATTTTATAGGAAGGTTATTAATATATTTAGTTTCTTATCTAAACTAAAAAGTATTCAAACTTTAAAAGGGATGTGCTAATGGGCTCATAAAATTCATCTTAATTTTCATTCACGTCCCTTTTCTTCACTAAGGATGTTTTAAGAAAAAACATTGGGGGCCTGGAGAGATGGTGTGGCAATTAAAAGCATCACTGATAATCCAGAGGTTCAGGTTCATTCTCAACCCCCACATGGCATCCACAATCATCACAACTTCAGTTACAGGAGATCCTGTACCCTCTTCAGGCCTCTTTGGGCATTGCAAACAGGTGGTATATGGAGACATGTTTTCAGGCAAATACATACATGAAGTAAAATTGAAATTTCAAATATAATGAAAAATAATTTTTAATTTATTATTTTTGTTTTATGTGTATCAAGGTTTTGTTTGCATGTGTGCCTAAAGCTATCCAAGGTCAGTGGTGGATGGTCATCCCTTGTTGATTCAGCCTTGTCTCTAAAGTCCATGAGCTGCTGTAGTCAGATTAAATAGGGTAAGAAGCTGCAAATCACCTTGTCAACAAACACATGGTTATAAAGTATCTATCTTTGGAAAGTCCTATCTTAAAGAGATTCATATAAGGCCCCTCACAGAAGAAGGAAGAGACATGTTCTCCAGAGCACATGGGGAGGGGGTGTTTCAGTGAGTGGAGAGGGAACAGTGAGTGGAGAGGGAAATAGGAGAAAGAGAAGGGGAGGAGAGGAAAGCACATGCAACAAGGAAGTTTGTGTCAGGGGAGGAGTAGATGACAGAAAAGAGAGAGGAAAAGAGAGACAGACAAACACACACACACACACACACAGAGAGAGAGAGAGAGAGAGAGAGAGAGAGAGAGAGAGAGAGAGGGAGGGAGAACATAATAGATGGAGCCATTACAGGACTGAAGAGAAAACTGAACCTAAAGAAATGTCCAGATACCCCCAACTAATAATTTGAGCAACAGTTTGAAGGCTACCATAAATGCCCTTCCCTGATTGTGAGATCAACAACTAACTTATCCATCATCATGGAGCTCTCACTTAGTACCTGTTGGAAACAGAAGCAAACCCCCACAACTAAACACTGAGCTGAAATAGAATTCAGAAGCAGAGAGAGAGGACAATACCATGCTGCAGAAACACATAGAGACAGCAGACCTGGACAAGGAGGAGGTAATGGTCTCCCAGACTGATGGATAGGAATCCAGCATGGGGTAACCTCAGACCCCATGAACATGGGTCTAAGTTAGAAGGCCTGAGCAGTCCATGGGGCCTCAGAATTTGGAACCAGGATGTATTTCTGGTGCAAAAAAAGACTTGACAGATTTAGATGACACCTCCTGCATGGCATCACTCTACATGAGGAGTGGGGAGGGAGAGAGGAGGGTGGTCGAGATAAATGTGAGTGGGGGATAGAGGGAAAGAGGGAGAAAGGGAGTGAGAACTTGGATTGATATGTAAAATAAATAAAAAGATAAAAAAAATATAGAGAACAACATTAGGTACAAAAGTTTGAATAATCTATCATCTTATCAGAACTCCATGCTTTATTGTTAGAATTCAACAGAATTGCAGAAACCCTAAAAAATAATGGAAAGTGAACCATGCACAATGGCACAATTTTTCAGTCAAGGAAGACACAAAGTAAGGAATTGAAGATTTCCTATAGGTATAGGACACTTTGAAAGCAGTACTAAGAGGAAAGTTCATAGCACTAAGTTCTCACAAGAAGAAACTGGAGAATAGTCCCATTAGAGAATTAACAGCACAATTGAAGTTCTAGAATGAAAAGAAGCATATTCATCCCAGAAGAGTAGATGCCAATAAATAATCAAATTGAAGGCTAAAATCAATAAAGCAGAAATTGATTTTGTTATCCTGTCTTGGATAAATTGTATAATTTTCAAATTTTAAATTATATTTTTCCCACTATGTAGACTTCTCTACCTGTTTCTTTTCTTTGGTACACAAATGTAAAATTATCTTTATAATACTGTGAATATATATGTTTCTACTTATGAGTAAGTTATTTTCATGTCTGGCAGAAGAAAATGAGAAAAAAGGGAACAAACCAATGTTGTTATACAAATGGTTTAAACAACATCTCTAAAACATCACAACCAAAAATCAGAGTCCAATTTCTTGTCATCATTTTGTCTCATGGAACCATCACTAAGATTGTCTAAAAATTTAGTAACTAAGGAAACCTTAAAAGATACAAAAAGCAAGGATAACCTGCATACCTATACTGATCTCAATTGTTAAAGTAAAAAATTCAACAATAACACAAAATATAGGAGGCCAACAAACTCATGGAAATTACACAAACAATTACTGAAATACACTGGGTAAAGGAAGAAACAAAGCAAAAATTAAAGACTTTATAGAATTCAGTATAAAATAATATACAACATACACAAGGTCATGGGACACTATGAAAGCAGTGCTAAGAGGAGAATTTCTGTCAGTAACTGCCTACATAAAGAAGCCAGTGATGCAATGAAAAGACAACTTCTGGATAACCTTCCTCATGAATATTATTGCAAAAACCTTCAATAACAGACAGGTACATTGAATACAAGAACACAATAAAATGTCCTTCAGCATGACAAAGTCAGCTTCATTCCATGGACACAGGGATGGACAAACACATAAAAAATCTGTCACTATATTCCCATAGATGAAAAATCTGAAAGAATAAGCACAAATTATCATCTCACTTGATGCTGAAATAGCCTTTGACAAAATCCCATGCACCTTCATGATAAAGCAATAGGAGAGTTCAAGGACAAAAATTTCGTACTTTAATATAATATAAGTAGTGTGTAGAAAGCCAACATCAAACAAAATTGGGAGAACTCAATCTAATTGCTCTAAAATCAGGAACAATACAAAACTTTTCACTCTCTCCATACCTATTCAACATAGAAGTTTAAGTTATTGCTACAGCAATAAAATGGCAAAAGAAGATGAAAGAGATACAATGAAAAATATAAAATTTTCCCTCTTTGCAGAAAATTTTACAGTATACATAAATTATCCAAAATTCTACAAGAGAACTCTTGCACCTGGCAGAAACCTTAACTAATGTGGCAGCATACAAGATGAACATAATGAAGGAGTGACACATCTTTATCTCAATAATGAATAGGCATGGAAATTTTAAAAATCACAATAGCCACAGACAACATAAAATATCTTGAGGTAACTACAAAAAAAAATGAAAAACATATAGGACAAGAGATTTAAGTCTTTGATAAAAAATAATTAAAATATCAGAAAAAGGGAAGATCTCCATGTTGATGGAAAGGAAGGATCAATGAAATAAGTATGGGAATAATACTAAAAGCAACCTAAAATTTCAATGCAAAATTCCAGCACAATTGTTCACAAACCTTGACACAATAATATTAACATTTATAATAAAATCAAAATGCCCAGGAAAGACAAAACAATCCTTTAGAGTAAAAGGATTGCCTCTAAGATAATACAGTAATAACAACAGCTTGGTATTTTCACAAAAACAGACAGGAGGACTAATGAAATAAAATTTAAGTTCATGATTTTGATCTACAGACCTATGACCACCTGTTATTTTGACGATGAAACTAAAATTATGAAAAATAAAATGAAAACATTTTCAACAATTGGTGTTGGCACAGCTGGATGTTTAATGTAGAAGAATGCAAATATATTTATATCTATTTCCGTACACAAAACTCTAGTTCAAATGAATCAAAAACTTGTATTTAAGTTCGACCATACTGAACTTCATAGAAGAGGAAAAGGTAAATTGTCTTGAAATCTGTGGCAAAAGACACCATCTCTGAATTATAACATTAGTAGTATTGAAAGCAACAATCAACAAATATAACCTCCTAAAATTATATCTTAGTTTGAAAGTTCATAGTTTTACTATTTAGAGAAGAGGATACCCACCAACAAAATTATTTGAATATGTTTTCCTAATATTATATTCAATATGATGAAGTACCCTTGAGTAAAGAAGCAATATTAAGGACAGCAAAGGAAAATGGCCAGGTAACTTATAAAGGCAGATCTAGCAACATTAAAACTGACTTATCAATGGAAATTTTCAAGGCCTGAAGATTCAGAATAAATGTTATACAAACACTAAGAGCCCATGGACACCAGCCCAGGTTAGAATAGCAAGAAAAATCTCAATCAGTACAGACTGAGATTAAAAGGTATTCAGTGACAAAACCAGATTTTTACAATACATATCCACAAATCCAGCCCTGCAAAAAGTTCTGGAAGAAAAACTCCAACCCAAGAAAATTAATTCCTGTCACAAAAACATAGGCAATATATAATCCAACTTTAGCAAAACCCAAAAGGAAAAATGGGTAAATTATGCTTACTAAACCACCAACACAACAAATCTAAAACAAACAAGAATTAAGAATCAATGGCCCTTAATTTCCCTAAAAAATATTGTTACCAACTCTGCTATAAGAAGACACAGGCTAACAAATGAATACAAGAAGAGAGTGCATCATTCTTCTGAATATAGAAAACACATCTAAGATTAAAACATAGACCTTCTCTCTGGGTATAGGGTTATGAATATATCTTCCAATCAAATGAACCCCAAAAATGATGAAGGTATAGCTATCCAAATATCTAAGAATTTAGACTTTAAACCATAAACAATCAAAAGATGTGAAGAAGGACATTTCATGTTCATCACAGGAGAAGTCCATCAAAATGAAGTCTCAATTCTGAACATCTATGCTCCAAAAACAAAGACAATCACATTCATAAAATAAATACTACAAAATCTCAATGCTCACATAAAACCTCACACACCATATTGGGACATTTCCACACACTGTCACCACTGCATAAGAACACCAGTCAGAAACTTAACAAAGAAAGAAAAGAACTAACAGAAGTTACACCCAAATTATAAATAACATATATATATATATATATATATATATATATATATATATATAATTCCATACAAACAGGAAAGAATATAACTTTTTTTCAGTTCCACAACAACCTTCTTTAAAATTGAACACATATTATAACACATAACAAGTTTGTACAGATACAAAAAAAATGGAGTAGTATCTGTGTCTTATCAAACCACTGAGCTATGGGTAAGTGCATCGTTCCTGGGTCAAGGAAGAAATAAAAAATGAAACAAAGATTTCCTAGAATTTAATGATAATGAAGCAACAACATAACTGAACTTATGGGACACTTTGAAATCAGTGCTACAAGGAATAGTCATTGCACTAAGTGCCCATATGAAGAAAACAGAGAATATTCACATTAGATAATTAACAGCACTACTGAAAGACTTAGGGAAAAAAGAAACAAACTGAACTTGGAGATGTACAGAAGAGAAATAATCAATTTGAGTGCAGAAATAGAGTAGAAACTATGTGAGTATATAAGTGGGATGGGTACTTGAATTTGACAGAATGGTACGTCATAATTATTGCCTGGATACCCTGGTGGAATTCTGTACTCCTGCATCTTGGCCTCAAGAAGAAAGGTTACTTGTGATGCTATGTTATCACTGCTTAATTTGCTCTCCAAAAATAAGTATTCTGTACAATCTCTAATGACAGTGTATATGGAATTTGATTTGGCAAAGAACAATAGGACTACAGCAATAAAAAGTGTTCTGCAGTTACCAGAGTTACCAAAATAAAGAGTAGTTAATTTCAAGGAATAGAATCTCGAAAAAATGATCAAAGACTTTTCTAAATGAATGTCCTCCCTCTTAAGAAGTAATACCATAAATTTAAAAAAAAAATTAAAGGACTTAATGATGCTTTCATGGGGTAAGTGTACCATTGTTAATTTCCTTCAGCAAGGTTTTATTCTACTTCTTAGACTAGAATGAAGGAAAATGTGGTGGGTGTTTATATATAATGAGGAAGCTGCCTAATTCAACTATTGGCTGGCTTCAAACATCATGGATACACAATGTCAATACCACATTTGAAGTCTGTCCTCATAGTGGCTACCATAACATTGGTTCTAGATGACAATTTAATGTTCAGTACCATTGTTAATGATAATATAACTCTGTTGCATACTGAGAAGTCATTGTATCTGGCTCTTGGCCCAGTGTCAATAAGATTTGTGCTGAACTTTCTAAACTCTCTGAAAGCTAGTAGTGAGGTTCTCTTCAACTTTCTGTAGGTTTCTCCCCTCACGAATGAGGTGATACAATTTGTGCTGTGTGAGTGCTCCATTTTTATGTAAATGAGAATCTTATGCAAACTTCAATACCAATATAATTCAATTAAATAAACATTTCTGGTCTTCATTTGTGCCTTGCCACATTGGAATCTTGTGGTAGGAAAATGAAAGGGGATTTGAAATTCATAGGACACTGTCAGTGAATGCAAAATTAAGACAGCTTCACTTTCTGTGTAAAATATTACACGTACATAGAAATTTCTTACTGATAAATCACTTACATTTCTCTGAAGTTCTTGTAAGGGCATGAATTAATGGCCATCTCAATTTATCTGGAAATAGTAAGGGCAATTCCGTGGAGTTTTAACATCTATGGACCCAAGGGCAATGCAGTTTCCTAAGGCATGTGTACCTGTAGAATTCTTGGCCAAGGCAAACAGAAAGCACATTTTTCTATATCCACTAGACTATGCTTACCATAGAAACCAAATAGTAATGGCACAAGAGTGCCACAAGTAATGGCACATGGAGCTGCAAAGAGAGGCAAATTTGCAATTGCTCACTTCCCATCTTCTTAGCTGAAAATTGATACTTCAATTCCACTGAGGTCCTCTCAGTCTCTCTAAATATTTCTTCTATATCTTAGGACATCCAATCATTATGTCTTGAGATCAAACATGTCCTGACAGTTCAAGATTCTACCCATAGAGTTCATGGTTAAATGTTCTTTGTATCATTTCTCAGTTTTATTTTTTGAGGCCATAACGTTCTTATTTTATTTCTGTTCCTTTGCAATAAACAAAACCAACCATTTACCTTTGTGTTTTTCTGCAATCTAATAAACTTACCATTGTGACAACAAAAATATGAAATCAAATATCAGAATATAGAGGTGATCCCTACTCAAACATCTAGAAGAAAATGAGTAATGTTGGAAATCTTAGAAACTGTATTGCTAAGAAAAAATAACATATCATTACCCAACATTCCTTCTTCTTTACATATTGAGTAATACAATTTAAAAATGATTATTTATGTGCTTATTAGGAATTCTTGATTCCCTCGCTTGATCATTTATGGCCATGATTATCATGAATTGTTTCACAACCATTAGATATGTACAAACATGCACTACTGGCTTAATAAATATGATCTATTTGAATGTATGTCCAACATGTGATTTGTACTTTCTTGTTCTTTCCTGTCTTTAATATTTTCCTCTGTCCTCTTACTAATATAGAGATCTGACTTCAATAGGTACATTGTATTTTTCTTCTTTACTGCATTTCAATTTTCTTTTTTAAATGCCCTTCAATAGAAGTGATTATCGTATGAAGCAAAAAATATGCTTCATATTTTTTGTTATGAAGCATTTATTTTGTTTTTATTTTACATATCAATCACAGTTTGCTTTCTCACTTACCCATGCTCCCCAACCATCCACCCATCCCATTCTACCCACTTGACATGGAGTGGGGAGACCTTCCAGAAGAGGTCAACAAAATCTATCAAGTCATAAGAGACTCCCTTTTGTCTCTAGGTTAAAGGAGTATTCCATCATGGGACATGTGCTCCCAAAGTCTTTTTGTGCATACTGGTTTCACTGTCAGAGGCCCCTTAGACTGTCCAGGACTTATAAATGAGACCCATGTTTATGGGATCTGAGTAGGTCTAATGTTGGTTTCCCAGCTATCAATCTGGGAGACAATTAGCTCTTCCTTGTTTAGGTCAGCTGTCTCTGTAGGTTTCTGCAACCTGGTCTTTTCCTATATCCCTGCATCTGGATTTCAGTTCTGCTCAATGTTTAGTGGGGGTTTCTGCTTCTGTTTCCTTCATGTACTAGATGAGGGCTCTATGATGGTGGATAAGTTAGTCATCAATCTCATTATCAGGGAGGAGAATTTATGGTTGCCTTTCCACTATTGCTTTAAGTGTTAGTTGGGGTCAGTCTAATTGTTAGTTGGGGTTAGTAGGTCTGTGAACATGTCTCTAGATTCAGTGTTTTCTTCAAACATATAAAGGCCCCTCTTTTGTGGTATCTTTCTCTTGTTATTTATCTCCACTATTCCTCCACTGATTCATTCTTCGTAGTCCCATGTGCTTTACTTACCTCCCCTTCTTTCTCTCATAGCTCCTTCTGCACTCACTGCTAACTTACTCCCAATGTTCTCTGGAGATCTTGCTCCTTTCCCCTTCAGTATGGGATCTTGTATGAATATCTTAGACTCCTTCTTTTATCATAGTTTCCCTGGCAGTGTGAATTATAGGCTGGTGACCTTTGCTGTATGTCTAAAATCCAGATATGAGTGAATACATACCACGTTCCTCTTTTTGTGACTAGGTTCTTTAAGTTCCATGCACTTGCCTGCAAATTTCAAGATTCCATTGGGTTTTTTTTTTTGGTTTTTTTTTTTTGTCTTCAGAATAGTATTCCATTGTGTAAATGTGACACATTTTCTTTTATCCATTCTTCTGTTGAGGATCATCTAGGTTTCTTTCAGTATCTTGCTATTACAAATAATGCTGCTAAACACATAGTGGAACAGATATTTTTGTTGCATGGATTTGGATCATTTGGCTTTATGCATAAGAGTGGTATTGTCGGGTCCTGTGGTACACTGGTTTCCATTTTCCTGAGAAATCACCATGTTGATCTGCAAAATGACTTTACAAGTTTGCAATATGACCAGCAGTGAAAGAGTATTCCCTTTTTCCCACAACCTGTCCATCATAAGTTATCATTGATATTACTAATTTTTGTCATTCTGGTGGGAGTAAGATGGTATCTCAGAGTTGCTTTGATATGCATTTCCATGATAACTAAGGATGTTGAGTACATTTTAAGTGTCTTTCTGCCTTTTTGATTTCCTCTATTGTGAACCCTCTCTTCAGTTCTGTACCCCGTTTTGATGTTTTAGTGACTAGTTTATTTAGTTCTTTATATATTTTGGAGCCCTTTGTCAAATGTAGAGTTGGGGAAGAACATTTCCTACTCTGTAGGCTGACATTGGTTCTTGTCAACTGTCTTTGCCTTACAGAAACTTCTCAGTTTAAGGAGATACATTTTAATAATAGTTAATCTCAGTGTCTGTGGTACTCGTGTTATATTCAGGAAGCAGTCTCCTACAAAATTTTGTTCATGGGTTCCTCCTTCTTTCTTTTCTAAGAGGTTCAGTATAACTCAATTTATGTTGAGGGATTTGATTCATTTGGACTTGAAGTTTGTGTATGGTGATAGACATGATTCTATCTACAATCTTCTACAAACCATCATCCAGTTCTTCCAGCCCCATTTGTTGAAGGTGCTTTCCTCCTTCCATTGTATACTTTTAGTTGTTTTGTCAAAAATCAGGTATTTGTAGGTGTATGGGTTAATATCAGGATTGTCAAATTGATTCAATTCGTCTACATGTCTATTTTTGTGCCAATACCAAGCTGTTTTCAGGACTATAGCTCTATAGTAGAGTTTGATGTATGGGAAGGTGATGTCTCCTGAATTTCCTTTATTGTACAGGGTTACTTTGGCTATTCTGGGTCTTTTTGTTTTCCATATAAAGTTAAGTATAATCTTTTCATGGTCTGTGAAAAATTGTGCTGCAATTTTATAGGGATTGCATTGAATCTGTAGATTGCTTTTGGCAACATTGACACTTTTACTATGTAACCCTACCTATCCAAGAGCACAGGATATCTTTCCATTCTCTGGTATCTTCTTTAAATACTTTATGTAATGACACAAAGTTCTTGGTATATAGATCTTTCATTTGTTGTCTAATCATTAGCCCATGATTCATTGTGTATTTTGTTTCTATTGTTAAGGTTTTTTTTTTTAATTTCTTTCTCAGCATCATTGTCTTGTGTATAAAGTACGGCTACTTTTTTTTTTAAATCTTGTACCCTGCTAGTTTGTAAAGTATTTCTACAAGTAACACATATGCCAAATATTATCACATTGTAGATGGAGTGTTTTGAGATTTCCTGTTTGCTTGTCCTTTCTTTGGCTATTATGTTTTCTGTAGCAGCTTTCCAAAAAGCTTTTCTGATGCTGTTAAATTTTTTTGATCAACAGTGTCAATATTACTAGGTGAAACTGAATGTGTTGGGCATGACTATTTTAAATGGGATTCAGACAATAACTGGGGATTCTACACACTGTTCATGTCTAGATGTTTTTGCACCATGAGAGTGGTGCAAAATTCGATTATCATTGTTGATCTCTGGACATTGCCTTAGTGCCAGATTTCTCTTTATACCTATAATGACAACTTCTGATATGGTATCACTTCCTTTGCTCCACTCCATTCTTTGCTGCTCCCTTATGCTTTCCTCTCCCCTTCTCTTCTCACTTTTTCCTTCTCCCAAAACTCTCTTCCTACCTCCCATGTGGCCAAATTGCTTAGGAGATCTTTTCCCTTTCCCCTCCTGTTGTGTACAATGTATGTCTCTCTTAGAATCTTCCTTCCTAGCTTTTCTGTAGGTGTGAACAGTGAAGGGAAATGTACAAAACTTTAGTGATTGCAAATTTAATCATTACCTAGCATCTGTTGAGTGTTACTCCTGTAAAATAATTGGATAGTGGTTTGTGGGCATATTGTTGGCATAGACATGTAATCTCATTGCTGTGAAATGTAATTTTCAAGAAGGAACAAGGATGTTGAAAACATAGAGAGACCTTGCCTCAAAACTGAAAAAAAAGCAGTGAGTCTAGTGCTGGGATGGACAACAATATTTTGACATTACAGTGTGAGTAAAACTCACCTTAATGGAAACAAAGATGGCACGACTGCCTTGACTTCCTTTACAGAGGGGTCTCATTTTGTAGAAAGGAAGAAAAGAGAGTGAGATGATGTAGAGGCCTATGGAAACTTTCCGTAATTTCCACTGCTGTGATATTGTTGTCTCCCAAATGAAGACTAGTGAGTTACAGAATTTACTATATAGAGAGAACTATTCTCAAAATAAAGAACTAATACTGAAGACTGCAAAGTGACATGGTGAGAATCTGAATTTTAGAGGGAGGGATACAATGCCCACATAGATGGGTTGATATCTAAAGAGACTAAGAAGTTTGTTTTTATTTAATGTGTTCTATGTGGGCAATGCAGATTAAACAGAATTTGTCTGTGTAGTTTCAGGATTTTCTGGATATAAATTTTATTACACTGAAGGCCTCTAACATGCAGATATGGCCCACTTTCCATGGCAAATTTGGACTAAAACAACAACATCAACATGGATCAAGAAAAAATTATTTTTTGGAGACAGATTTCCATTTTGAAAAAGTGCTGACAGTTTGTGAGCTCACACTGAAGTCAATGCTAACCTCAAACTCAGAGATTTCCCTCACTCTGCCTCCAGAGGACTGGGATTAAAATTATGCATCTCACTGCCGGGAATGAAAGAGTCTTAATTGAAGTTCAAAAGTAAACCAACATTGTTAGAAATTCAAAAGAAAAAGAAGTAGTGTGATGGATCAGTCCAAAACCTCTAAACTCAAAGCTTGAGATTTGGTATGAAAATTTTGAGTTTGAGCCAAATAAGGTGATTCATGGTAAAAAGCATTAATAAGGTTCTGAAGAGTTAGCTCAATGCTCAAGAGCAAGGTCTAATATTGCTTGAAGTTGCAAGCTTAGTTTCTTGCCTACTCATGATGATTCACAAAGGTCTATATCTCCATTTCCAATGTACTTGATGCTTTTCTATGCCTTTCTGGGCACTGAGAAGTCATGTGGTGCACATATGCACATTCTGGCAAAATACATGCACAGAAAGTAAATATAAATAATTTTTAAAAAAGAACTGAGTATAGGGACACTCTTTGTTAATCTCAGCAT
Source organism: Cricetiscus sungorus (assembly GCA_030556225.1). NCBI lineage: Eukaryota > Metazoa > Chordata > Mammalia > Rodentia > Cricetidae > Cricetiscus > Cricetiscus sungorus. Next base: position 11,170 of record JANBXA010000408.1, on the reverse strand, counting down.
GCTGTGGTTGAGGAAGGTAATTTATGTGATTTTTATTCTTTTATGATCTACAGGATATATTTCAGCAATGCCAGTGATATTCACAAAATTAATGTAATATAATGAAAAAATTTTAATAAAATAATATTATAATCATAGTGATAAAAATAATACATATAAGGCATTTTGTTTTTGTGAGCCCTGCATGAACTGTGAATTTTATTCCCAACTATGGGAAATGGCTAAAGCAAATGAGCCTAAGGAGTAAGTAGTTGATAAAATCCTGGATTATATATGAGATCCTACTTAAAAAAAATATAGAAATAAACTACATGTGTTAACTAATTTTGCAGCAGAAGACCACAGGATTGTCAAAAAGGAGTCATTGGTGGAGATAAAAGGATAAAAGGATACCAATGAGGGATAAATTGCACCCTGCCATTTGCTCATTTTTCATAGGGACTTTGTGGCAAGTGTGACATGAGAAGGAGCTTGAGGTGAAATCTGAGCTCTGTGGCATGGTGTGTTAGTAGACAACACATTCTTATTGGTACTTTCTAAGAAACTTAGTCATAAAAAGCAGGAATCTAGTAGTTTAATCAGAAATGAGATTTCAGTTCTGCTTAACAGCATGGTCCTTGCACCCAAGTCTATAATATAAATTGACTTTGTCTTGGACAATAAAAATGGAGGAGAGGATAAGGAAAAGAAGGTGGATGTGAAAAAGAAGCATGAAGATAGAATGTAACAGAGAAAGAAAGAGGAAGGGAGAGTAGAGGGGATGAAGGGAGAAAGGGATGGGTATCAGTGATGTGATATTGAACTTTGTAGCAAAAGGCTGCATACTCTACTTTCTGTCCCTTGTAGGAGTCAGTGGGAGGATATCACGGTCCTGGCAGTCCTAAAGAGCAGAAGGACTTACAATATAGATAAAACAGAAAATTATGTGCAGTTATTATGGAGTATTACATTTAGTAAAAATGTGTAATCTCATAAAATTGAGAGTTATCATGAAAGTGATAGTCTTAGTAAATTTGAAATGCACCTGTAATCTTCCATAGTAAGTGACAGCCATTCAATGTACAATTGATAAATTTTGGAAACCTGATTGAAAAAAGTCTAAGTTCTATGCTGTGGCCAGATTTCCTGCATTTTGAGCGGATCAAATATAATTTCTAACACTCTACACTAACATTATAACAGATATACCTAATCTTATTAAAACTGTGATGAAACTGCAATAATTTCAGTTATTAATCTTCTTTCTCTAAGAAATAGAATACATTTTTAGGTTTACAATTCATTTATCATTTACTTGGTGATCAGAATATTTTCACATAAAATTGCTCTGTTCTGATGCTTTTACAATAATTTTTGAGGGGTAAGAAGTAAGCACACCTTCTGCTTGCATGGAAGCTCTGTGAGAATGGCTGTTTGTCAGTGTGAATGTCATTTTTGTGTCCAATATGTTTGTTATTGTTTTTGGTGGTGTTTGTGTTGTTATTGGTGGTGGTGGTGGTGATGGTGTTGGTGGTGTGTATGTTAAATTTTCATGTGTGTTTCTGTGCACTGCTACAATTATTCACTTGCCTACCTTTTCCCCATAATTGCAACTATACCATATGATCAAATTGTCCAAAGGTAAGCGGATGAAGGGAAACATATTTTCATTTCAGTATATAGAAATGGATTATGGTAGAGGTAGAAGAATGGTGTTGTGTCCATTCTGGAAATATTAAAATTGAAGTATGGTAAATATGCTTAAATACTCATCACTCTAGCTGAAGGGCATAATGAATCTTTCACTTTCATGTGTATATTACTATAGCCATTTAATTTCTCCGTAGGAGATTTGAAAATAAGTATAATTCAAAAAAGAGGCACCTATGTTTGGGAGAAAATCAGTGAGGATATAATGTGAGTCCATAAGTGGGTGGAGATACTTTAGTATATGGGAGGTGTAGTAAAACGTGACAGAATGTTGTATCATAACTGTTGCTTGGCAACCTTGCTATAATTCTGTATTCTCATATCTTCAGTCCAAGAATTAGAGAGCAGCTTAGATGTAGTGTTATCATTGCATATTTTACTCTTCCAAGATGTGTCCAATTCAACCTTTTATGACAGCATATGTGAACATTGATTTTCCAAACCAGGTCATGGGCAAAACTCTGGAAGTGGTACTGCAGGTATTAATATTACCCAAGTAAAGACTACCTACTATTAAGGGATATAGTCTGTGTAGAAACAGTTCAAACATTTCTGTTGATGGATGTCATCTTCCCTAGGAAGAAAAATTATGGATTAAGAAAAAAACAAAACAAAATAAAACAAAAAAACCTCAGTTTAACTAACAAAAGGCTCCCTTCAAAATGTGTTAATCCTTTTGTTAGAATAGCCTGTGGGATAATTGCACATGGGTTTATCACTAATGAAGCAACCATCCTACATAAATTATCTGATGTCCTCTAAATCCCTCAGTACACAATGTCATTCAATCATTTACACATTTTATTGGTCAAATCTATGATTAAATAATTAACAGTTACTGGAGTTTGTTGCCACACCAGCCCAAGTGGAGACAGTGTAGCAATGCTGAGAGGAATCTCAATGGCTATCTGTCCAGAGGTTCGCACCACACGTGGTTACGCCTCCTGGGGAAAAGTGGTTCAGGTCCCTGCAGCTGCTTGCCTGGCTGGCTGTTTGGAATGGGTGCTAGATGTGTTTTGTGCTATGATAACAATATTGCCTTTTATTCAAGGGATATTTTAGCCTGTAAGCTCCACTAGTAATTCAGAGATGCCTAGAGAACACTTAGATATAGTTTCAGGAACTGAAAGAGATACAGATCAGCAGTCAATAGATGGGTATTGCCCTCTGTGCCTTCAGACACAGATCCTAGGCACCAGTTGTGGCTTCAGATGTCAGCCAGGGCCTGATAAATCAATTAGGGCTAAGGCTATAGGAAGCAGCCCTCAATGAGACCCTGCCTGTAATTAACCTGCCCACAACAAACATGCTGTGGGATTCACAACAATACTCTAATTTGGGATCTTAGGGCCCCTAAATCAACACTATAAAAGTTTACTATCTAGAGAAAAGATTAGCCTCTAAACTCAACAAATCAAATCTCTGATATGCTGACCACAAGCAGGCCAAAATAAACAGAGGTTCCTAATTATGCACTTGCTGAGAAACTTCAAAGGGAATTGTTAACATCTATAGAATGCCTGTTTATCTTTAAACTGTGACCAAAGATCTGTTCTTTGTGCTTTCTGTATAAAAACCCAATACTTTGAAGTAAACTTTGCAGCAGTTCGCAAACCTCCTCAGGTGTTTTGTGTCTGTCTGTCAAGCCGAAGCCACTCCTGACCTGGTCATCCAAGTCTTGGTCTCCACACAGACCTGCAACCCACTGAGCAGTCTGTGGCAGTTTGTCACAATCTTGTGGGAGTCAAGTAAGAGACACCTTGTGGTAGTTGAATGTGCCAGACCATCTCATTTTCCAATAATGTAATTATTTTACAAATAAAATATAACTTTATTTAATAAATGATCAGATGAGTTTTATGCCACCTTGGTAAGACGATCTATTTAATTCTGTAATAAACTTATTTAAATAGATGATAACCACATGGCATGGAAACCCCTTTGGAGGAGTAGGATGATGTGTCATATTCTCATTATTTGATTATTATATCAATTGATTATTATGTCATCGATGATAAGGGAATTTGGTCCCACCTTTTGGGAATTAATATGCAAGACTATGTAAATAATTCTATAATTGTGTAAATAAATCATTCTCTGTTTCACAAAATGTCCAGTCTGTTTTGTTGTTGGAGAGTTACATATGGGACACCATCACAGCCATGATACCTCTAATTTGGTGACACTTTGTGGGACCTAATGTGAAAGTCCCCCTATATATTTATTTGTGTGTTTGTTTGTTTAAATCAATAATTATTCCAGGAACAGTTCAGTCTTGCTCCACCATGGGGGTTTTAAGTATGCAACAGTATCTAATTATTTAATTTTTAATACTTACATATTAATCATTTAAATAGATGATGTCCTCCTTCATGACCAGAGTCTGGCCAGTCCTCCCTAGGAGTTAATTGTGTGACATTATTTAGTTATCTAAGTATTACTTCATTTGCAATCACTGTAGTTTGGTGACAACCTATGGGAGTTAAGTGTGCAGGACCATCCAGTTATTTACTTATAGATTACTTAAATGATGATAGTGTAATTGACTAGACTTTTGGCTCTTATGCATTGGATACAACAGATGCCTGGTGCCAGAAGCAGCACCCAAGGTACGAGGAAAACTGTGAGATCGGGTAATCACAGATTACATAGTAACATATTTTAATAAATAATGATTAAATAATTGAAACCTGGATAGTTTCACATCATCATTCCCCAGGATGATGCACCACACCCAACCCATGAAGGTTACAGTCATCACTGATTTTAAAAATTAAATGATTTTATAATCAGATGATCAGAGGATCTTCTCTAATGAAAATGTTGGATGGATGTCAAGATATTCAAAACAGTTGCTGCAGTCATGATGCAGCCACTGTAGTAACCGGGAATATAGCAGCAAATGATCTGGCAGCAGTGATGGAGGTGGCTTCACCTGCAGAGCCAAGAGGGAGCAGCACCCAACTCTCTGTGACTTCACCCATAGCCATGCTGCTTTGGCAACCATGAAGATGCTGCTGGCATAACTTTGCTGCCTCTTATATTTCTCATAGCAGAGGACACTAAATGCAAGGTAGTGAAGGAAGATCTATGAGGCAGCCTCTGTGACTGCCACACTCAGCTGGGTCAGATCGTGGCATTTCCTGTAGGAGCACACCATGGCGTAGTAGTATATTCTCAATCTATCATTTTGGGAACAATGCCGTTCCAAGAAAGAGAGAGAGAGGGAGAGGGAGAGAGAGAGAGACTATGTGTCTGTGTGATGCTTTACATTTCTATGAACTCAGAGTTCCCCACAATTGCCATCCAATAGACCAACAAAGGTCCCTTGGTGGCCTCACATCATATGTCCTTGTAATTTTGTAGAAAGAAGGAAGAGGTAGGACAAGGTTGTCTCCAGGAGGCAAGGGCAGTGATATTCATCAGAGGTCATCTTTAAAGATATCAAAAGTGTGAAGTTGGACTTTTATAGTTTCTCAGTGATCATAGGAGACTTTCTTTTGGGTACTGAAAAGCATTTTCTTACTGAATATTGTATATTAACTGGGTCCAGACAGGACTAGCTACCCTGGATGCCATGGATGGGAATGTATGTATGGACCAAGGATAGAGGGAGACACAGATAGTGTAGAACATAGATGTAAAGTTGGACATATACATGAATAGAGAGAATACAATTGGGGGAAGGGAGAACCTGTGTGTGCACTTTTGGGTGTTTTGGTATGGCATGGTGTTTTTACATGCAGATTGATATACTGTCCCATTATGTCAAAGGAGACTTGTTTCTGTTTCGTGTGTCTGGGGCCCTGGAGGGAAAAACTTAAGGCACCTTGAGGGTTTCCTGTGAGCACACATAGATTTGAGTTGGGAAACTCTGAGTATAATGGGAGTGAGTATGTGCTTTAGGCCTCCTGGTGGGTGTGACAAGCTGCTATTTCTTTTTTCCTTTAGTATCTAGGTTGCTTGTACTTTGTCCATTTCTTTGTCCAGATCTTCAGAGATCTATGAGTCTTCCTGTGTCCTAGATCTGGCTCTGGGTAGATGCATATCCAAGATGATACAGAAAATACTACATCTGAGATGAAATTGTAGACTTTTGAGAAAACCAGTTTCTTGAGTTGGGCCTGCTAGGGTTAAATGGTAGAAGGATTTTGTGAGGAGACAGATTGTGTTGGTTGAGATACATTTTTTTTATGAAAGTCACTGGAAATCAAAATATTATAGCATCCATATTTTTATCTGTTCATTTTAGTTGGTGGTGGTACATACACTTAGTCTCAGAAATCAAGATTAAGAGGGATTTCTGTTAGATCAAGGATACACTGAGTCTGAGATATCAATCTAATCTTAAAAGAAACAGCTCTCACAAATGTGATTTCTGCATCTGAGATGTCATGCCTATAATACAATTACTAGGTGTGTGGAGGTAGGTGTGATATGGATGGGTGGGGAAGGGAATATAAGGAGGACAAAATATAATCTAAGATCCTTTTACTCATAAGGATCCTTAGATCCTGGACAGCCAGTTTACTCAAAATAGAGGTAACATCAATTGCCTTGGATGCACTGTTTCTGATATGCAACTTGAAATTAGAATCCCGATAATCATCATGAGGTATGTTTTTATGTTTCATGAAACAGACCTGGATATAGCTCAGAATGGTTGCGGCAGATGATGTGGAACCGCATCCTACTCAACACAGATGGAAGGTCATGGTGAACATGAAAGCCAAGTTTTCCTGAAGCATTTTTCCTTTCTTACAAAAACAGGAGACTCATGGGATCATTGCCCTGTTAAGCTGGATCCCTCACAGGTACACACAGATACCTGCACTTTACTTGTATCTAGCCCAGACCAGCCTCCTGTCAGGTTGAAAATCAGTTCTTGTCTTAGGGTTCTAATGAGGTGAGTGATCCTATCTGCTCTGTCGTCTGCCCACATTCCCTTATGCCCTGTGTTCTTGAACAACTCCATACTGCTGGCCTAGCTTCCTCAGTCAACTTGTGAGTCCTCTTCTTGGCTGGCTACATTGAACAGAAATTTTGCCCAAGGTGCAAGTTGGCAAAAACACCAGGACAGCCTGTTTGCTGAAGTATTCACCTGGGTCTCTAGAATAAAGATGATAGCTGCTGGATATATGAATGTGGAAGGAGATGACCTTCAGAATCACCTAGCTTGGAAGCTAGAGGACAATACTAAGCCCATTGTTTCCAAGTCCATGAGTTTTTGTCTAGGCTCCACCTTTACAGTCTATATTGGAATGAGGTTCCTGTAGGCTTCCTTTGGATCTCCTGAAGGGTTGGCAGTGAGCTTCCCTAAGCACCCCAAAAGTGGCATTCACTGAACTGGAAGGTTCCAAAAGGAGATTGTTTTGAAGCAGTGTAGTCAAGAAGCCCATGAGGTCTTTGAACCACACCCCCCCACTTGAATCCCACACATCCTGTTGGATCCAACCCTTGCATCAGATCTTGGACCCATCTTCAGCCCATTTTGGCTAAGTGGTTGTTTGGTGCCTGTCTTGGAACATAGTACTAGCTGTTTGTGAGTTTTGGTGCTGAGGAAGTCCAGTCACGGCCTAGGCAGTTGGTATTGTCAGTGTACTACTGCTGTCAAGTAGAATGGTTTTGTGTTTGCTTCCAGCATATTCCCTCTGAACATGGCTGCAGGTTGTCCAGGAATAGGCCACTGTGATGGCCCAGGGGACTTAAGTGGAACCCCTGCAGTATCTTTGATCCAGAAGAGGCCTGGGAAGATCAAGTACCTGGTGACCAAAGTTGGATGTCTTCAACTTGACTTGCTGAGACCCATAAAATTCAGGCTCCTGGATCCTTGCCCTGCCTTGTCTGCCAGGATCAATGGAACTTTCTGCAGGAATTCTGCATGTTGGGATGTACCTGACATGATATGGGAATTTTACAGCCCAACACACTGCACATTTTACACTAGTCCACCATAGGAAACACCTTGGTTTTGCCTAAGCTACCTCAGAAGCAACCAGAGATCACTTCTTAGGAACACATACACTGCCCATGATCTCTAAACTATCCTCAGTGTCTCAGCACCAGGCACCCATTGTGGCTTAATATCTTCCATTCCTTTAACCCCTTTCATAACATTCATTCTCCTTCTCATCTGCCAGGCCTTCTATCTGGCTTTCCTTTGGTTTCTTTTAGGCATGGCATTTTTTCTTGAGCTGTGCTACAGGTGTAATTCAGCAACTGTGACTTGTTAAAAATGTTTTTAGTCTTCGGATACTTCCATAGAACCCTGCAAGGGGTATGGGAGGCACCAACCACAGGATCATATGCAACATGGTTTTGTTTACCTAATGGGAAAATATCTCAAGATCGACTGTCATGGCTCAGGGTGAATCCAATTAGAAATTGCCAGAGTTCCATGTTAACTGGTTGGTCACCAAATTAGGCCAGGCAGGCCTTTAGTTAACATCCTTGCCAGGCCAGGTTTCACTGATGACACTTATCCTGATAGGCGTCCTGTCCATAAAGCAGTGTAACCATGAAGTTTGTGTACTGCTTTGGTTTCCTAACTAGCTCATATTGTCTTAAACTCAGGGACAAATTCCAGGGTGAAATGTCAAGGAGCCCATTGTCTTACTCTTCCTCGTCCATGTATCATCTCTGCTGTTACAACACTCAAAGAAGGTTCTGAAATCAACACAGAGAACTATCTGTGGTCTTTGAATTTCTCTCTCTCTCTCTCTCTCTCTCTCTCTCTCTCTCTCTCTCTCTCTCTCTCTCTCATTTTCTCTCTGTGTGTGGTTGTATTTGTGTCTGTGTTTAAGCTTTGTGTGTTTCCTGGGCAGGGATAATGCTTGTTAAAAACTAACAAACAGTCTCACAGAGAAAACTAACAGTTATGGTAGTCATTCCAGCATTGAAAGGGAGAGACAGGTTGGTATGTAGGGCAATTGATATAGGGCTCCATCTGTTAGCCACAGCTGTGGTTTGTACAATGTCTCATTAGTCAGGTCCCTCTCTCTCTCTCTCTCTCTCTCTCTCTCTCTCTCTCTCTCTCTGTGTGTGTGTGTTTGCATGCTCTGTTATGATAAGAATGTAATTGGTCTTAAATCATAACAGAGAATATTGAGATAATACTCATAAAATCAATGATGAATTAGTCATGCAAAATGAATCAATGAAATAAACACTGAGGTGTATAGGGTAACCCAAAATTGAACGTAATAGCCTATCAAATAAAAATATTTACAGAAGGCATACCAAATAGTGATAGTACAGGAGTTAACATAGATGCAAAAGAAAAGTTAAAAATAAAGGAAAGGAAGGAAAGAAAAGAGGAGAGATGGAATGGAGATGGACAGGATAGAGAAACTGGCAAATAAAGCTTTCCTCAAGTCAGAGGCATAGATTGAGACAACTATCCAATACTGTTTGGAATCCCTACTAGCAATTCTCTCTAATGAATCTTTAATATATGTTGTGTGCAAAACTGGTAAAAACATAGATGAACTGATAAGACAGACAGAACCCTGGTGGTAACAAGTTGAAAGGGGATCACTTCCATTCAAGTCCCATAGAGAAATTAAATGAAATCATGTGTGCATTAGCAAGAAAATAATATGTATCTCACTTTGCTTTTCATTAGAATGGAAGTTGGTTTTTATTCTGGGCACATATTAGGCACTGTGTTATGAAATTATTTCCATTTTATTGACAACGACAGGCACACGTGTATTCATAACTTATTTTCTGCAGTTTATCCAAGGGTTTGGTCGCAAAGCTTAAGTCCCTGGAGACATGATTTGATTGAAGATTGTGCAAGTTTTTCATTCCCAGTTAAATGCGGCAATCCTGTATTATGTGTGTTCATAACCCATACAAGTAGAAGGATACATCAAACCACTTAATAGTGTAAGAAGCTGGTGCAGAGGATTCAGAAACAAAACCATTAACACTGGACCAGGAGGTAGAGTCCCACAAGTCTCAGCATGCAGGAACAACATCAAGACATAGACTGTGTACAGAAACCTCATCTAATATCTGAACTCCATGTACTACAGTGGTGCATAATGCATTCAGTTTAACCTAGTCATATTGACATTGTTGATCCCCAAAGTTTAAACAACATCTGAAAAGCTTATTTGAGAAACTACTTCGGGAGATGAAAAAGACAAAAAAAAAAAAAAAAAAAAAAAAACCAGAGAAACAGAAAATCTCAAAATACAGCATCTATAATGTAGTATTATTCCGCATATGGGTTACTTGAAAAATTCCTTTACACACTAGCAGGATACAAGATAAACTCAAATATCTGTAGCCCTATTAAATAAGACAATAATAGGGCTGAGAAAGAAATCAGAGAAACATAACCCTTAATAATAGCCACAAAAAACATAAAGTACTTTGGGGTAATGCTTACCACACAAGTAAAAGACATAAATTGTAAGAAATATGTGTCGGTCAAAAAATAAATTAAAGAAGATACTAAATAATGGACAGGTCTTCCATGCTCTTGGATAGGAAGGATAAACATAGTAAAAATCAGTCTTGCCAAAAGCAATCTACGTATTCAAGTCACTCCCCATTAAAACCCCAGAATAATTCTTCACTGACCTTGAAAGGATAATAATCAAATTTAAATAGAAAAACAAAAGACCTAAAGTAGCTAAAACAACCTTGTAAAATAAAGTAATTTAAGTTGGCATTGCCATCTCTGACTTCAAGCTCTATTATAGAGGTCTAGTTCTGAAAACAGCTTGGTATTTGCACAAAAATAGACAGGTAGAATGATGGTACTGAATTGACAATTCTGATATTAACTCACACAACTAAAAAATCCCAACTTTTGACAAAAAAATCAAGTAAAATATACAATGGATGGAGGAAAGCATCTTCAACAAATGTTGCTGGCGCAACTGGATAATAGCATTCAGAGGACTGCAGATAGACACATGGGTATTACCATGCACATAAATCAATGGATCAAAGACATCAACATCATAAACACAGCCACACTGAAACTCTTGGAAGAGAAAGTGGGAGTTTCCTGTAGCGTTTATGTTTCCGCCAGCCGGCCAACCAGCCAGTCTGTGCCCTCAGCCACGCCAGCCCCAAATAACACTCAGAGACTCTGTATTTGATACAATTCTGTTGGTCAATTACCATTATTGTTTATGGGCTAGCTCTGCCTTAATTATTAACCCATTTCTATTTATCTAAGTATTTCCACGTGGTTGTCTTATCGGGGAGCCACAGCGGGCTTCTTCCTTTCTCCCTGGGCTACATCTCGACTCCACCCTACTCCTTCCTCTTTCCTCCTCCTGGTCTCCTAGCCCTGCCTATCTTGTTTCCTATTGGCCACAGGGCTTTATTAACCAGTATGAGAAATATATATATATATATATATATATATATATATATATATATATATATATATATATAGTATATACACAGAATAACATCTCCCATCAGTTTCCCTTGAAATAATGGATACAGGAGACTG